>JAWZYT010004126.1:110000-122500 GCA_034508575.1 Petrolisthes manimaculis
TGGTAATAATAATAATAATAATAATAATAATAATAATAATAATAATAATAATAATAATAATAATAATAATAATAATAATAATAATAATAATAATAATAATGTGGTAATAATAATAATAATAATAATAATAATAATAATAATAATAATAATAATAATAATAATAATAATAATAATATGAAAATAATAATGTGATAATGATAATAATAATAATAATAATATTAATAATAATAATAATAATAATAATAATATGAAAATAATAATGTGATAATGATAATAATAATAATAATAATATTAATAATAATAATAATAATAATAATAATAATAATAATAATAATAATAATAATAATAATAATAAAATAATAATAATAATAATAATAATAATAATAAAATAGACAGTAATATGCTAATCACTCAGAATTTCTAATACAATAATGAAAAATAGATAATATTGGATAATAAAAGGACAGATTCTGGAAGACCTCATCCTACCACAACAACAACAACAACAACAACAACAACAACAACAACAACAACAATTAGTAGATACTCTCATCCTACCACAACAACAACAACAAAAATTAGTATATACTGTCATCCTACCACAACAACAACAACAACAACAATAAAAACAACAACAACAATTAGTATGTACTTTCTTCCTATCACAACAACAACAACAACAACAACAACAAAAACCAAAACAACAACAACAAAAACAACAACAACAACAACAACAACAACAACAACAACAAAAACAACAACAAAAACAACAGCAACAACAACAACCTTACATTTAGTATACGTAAAAATAACACCAGACAAAACATTAATCTATACTATTTATACTCTACACTAACACAAAATATATCTACAGTATAATTATGTACATTATTATTATTATTATTATTTCTATTATTTTTTTTATTATTATTTTTATTATTGTTTTTTTTTTTTTTTCATTTAGTCCTGACGAGATTTCTGTTGCCATATTTTTTGGGAGTGGTAAATCTGGAGCAAATAATTCCTCCAAAGTATTCCAGGCAACAACAGCTATTTATAGGATACCATTATTTGTCTTCATCTGCTGAGTCTGTTTCCTGGCACACTTTGGAGGAATCAAGGCACTAAAGTCTATTAAAAGTATACCATCCCTTTAATTAAGTGTGTGGGATAATTATTAAGATACGTGGTGTGTGTGTGTGTGTGTGTGTACAGACGTAAACAATAATATTAAATAGATGCAACTTATTGTGTTTGTGTTTGTGTTTGTGTGTGTGTTTGTGTGTGTGTGTGTGAGGACTCTGGTTAATTATATCATCAACATTAACATAATCATTCGTTATAATTAAGGGAATTTACGTATTTAAAAATAATACGTATTTAAAAATAATATATATCGAGAAATTAATTAAGAGCAGAAATTGTAGCAGAGATTGAGGAGGGTAAAAAAATACGATATATATATATTTGTTATTATGGGGATTACGTACTTAAAAATAATATATTGCGATTACTTGTTGATCAAAAGTTGGGGATTACGTACTTAAAACTATTTTATTGTGATAACTTGTTGAGAGCAAAAGTTGTATAATAGTAGAGATTGAGAAGGGTAAAAAAATATATCTAATTTTTTTTGTTATTATCGCCAACTTTTGTATCGGTGTCCAGTCGTCCACATAAAACACAATACAAAGATAACTTAGCACATTTTTTAAACTGCTATACATACAAGGAAATGGAAGTGAAAATTGGGTTTGAAATACGTATAGAGTGAAATAAATAATCTGCTGGTTTAATTAAGAAGTGACCATACATACTAACATACATAATTATATACATACATAGATATCACTGAATTTTAATTGAGAACAAATCAAATCAAATCCTAGAGTACAAAATTTATAATATATATTTTTGTATATTCTAGTTTCTTTGTTTTTTTTTTTCTTTGTGTTTATTTAGATATCCAGAGCCTCACGAACTAATTAACTGCATAAACAAGTGAACAAAACAATAGACGTAATTAATGAAAGTTTGTTTGTAGTCACTTTATAACTACTTTAAAATATATAGTGTGTACGTATATACTTTTAAATGAATAGTGTGTACATATCTACTTTTAAAATGAATAGTGTGTACATATCTACTTTTAAAATGAATAGTGTGTACGTATCTACTTTTAAAAGGAAAATTTACTTACTACTTTTAAAAGGAATAGTGTGTACGTATTTACTTTTTAAAATGAATAGTGTGTACGTATCTACTTTTAGTATGAAAAGTGTGTACGTATATATATATCTACTATCTCATGTTTTGGGTGGGTGCACGTGGGGTGGGGGTGGTGAATGGGGTAGGGGGGTTGGGGGAAAATAAAAAAAGTGCAAAAATAATGTCCCGTACGTGTTACTTTTTATTATCATTATTATCATTATTATTATCATTATTATTATCATTATTATTATTATTATCTGTGTTTTGGGGTGGAGAGGAGTCGAGCGGGTGGGGTGGGGGGTTGGTTGTGGTGGGGTGGGTGGGGAGGGGGTGGGGGGTGGGTGGGGGGACATAGGGAGAAATATAAAAAAACTGCCCAAAAATGTTTCCATGTTAAAATATTATTATAATTTATGATTATTATTGTTATTATTATTGTTATTATTATTATTATTCTGTAGTTTGGGGTGGAGAGGAGTGCATGGAGCGAAATAGGCAATATATAGCAAGAGGTAGTCAACATAATCCTTTGCTTATTTTATTGCCTTTGTTGTTGTTTGTTGTTTCTAGTACTTACAACAGACTCGGAATCCTCCTGAAAAATAGCACAAACAATACAAAAAATACAAGAAATACAAAGAGAGAGAGAATTGTGGGTATTGTCTCGGGCGAATTTAGAAAGATGCAGCCATCATTTTTTTTTTTTTTTTTTTTTTTTTTTGGCAATTTATTATGTTTGTCATACACTATTTATTTACATCCCCACACTATTAAAGGAGAGAGAGTATACAGTGTTGGTAAATCTGGAGCAACTCATTCCTTCAAACTACTCCAAGCAACAATAGACCACCCTTATATTTGTTCATTTGGTCCTGTTGTTTCCTGGCATACTTTGGAGGAATCAAGGCACTCCAATGTAACAAAAGTATACTCCTCACTTTAACTTATCCATCCATACGTCACTTTACAAACACACACACACACACACACACTGCTTCTCTCTTTCTTTCTTCTTCTTCTTCTTCTTCATCATCATCATCTGCTCCTGTTTCTATTATTATTATTATTTCTATTATTATTATTATTATTATTATTATGTGTTATCTATATATGTTTTGAAAATGAGCTAAGCTGAAATAGGCTCGTGGTGACTGAAGACACACACACATACACACATACACACACACACACACACACACACACACACACACACACACACACACACACACTGAGTGGAAACTGTTGTATACAATTAAATAGCAAGCTCTCATACTTTGAACATACAATCATGCATACACACAAATACACTGAGTGGAAACTGTTGTATAAAAAATAAAATACATAAATATATGCTCGTATAAAAATCTATCTATATATACCCTCGTACTGCCTTTAATATTTTTGGCGGGAAATGAATGGATGCACGTGAATGGAATATAAAATAAATAATAATGTAAATATTTGGTTTAATTTTGGCTATTATTTTGATTCTAGTGCCTTGGTAAACAACACATACCTTACATATATATATCTTATTATTATTATTATTGTTATTATTATTATTATTATTATTATTATTCCAAGGGCATCATAGTGTTTATTTTAGTGTAACATGAGATGTTTTTGGTAAATTCTCTTCTTTAGGAAATAATTATGAGGATAGTTGACGGTACATGTTTGTTTGTAAGGCAGTTTTTTACGATATTATCATGATGAAACATTAGCTATTAAAAGTAACAAGTATTTCCTTGTATATATAAACCTTAGCGTTGGTGTGTGTGAGTGGAGAGAGAGAGAGAGAGAGAGAGAGAGAGAGAGAGAGAGAGAGAGAGAGAGAGAGAGAGAAGTTTTAGTGTAGGTGTGTGTGTAGAGAGATATTTGAGTATATAAATATATAAATATATATATAAATAAATATAATAGCATTGGTGTTTGTTAGTGTTAGTGTGTGTGTGTGTGTGTGTGTGTGTGTGTGTGTGTAGTAAGGTATGTGAGGGTGACACTGGCACATCTCCAACAACACATCTGGCAGAAGGTAGGTGGGTAGGTAGGTAGGTAGGGGGGTGGGTAGGTAGGTAGGTAGGGGGGTGGGTAGGTAGGTAGGTAGGGGGGTGGGTAGGAAGGTAGGTAGGTAGGTGGGTGGGTAGGTAGGTAGGTATATAGGCAAACGACTTCACCACAACATACTAACCTTCCTTCTCTCCCTTCCTCCCTTCCTTCCTTCCTGTTAGTGACACACACACACACACACACACATACACACACACACACACACACACCTTCCTTCCTTCTCTCCCTCCCTTCATTCTGTTCCTGTTAGTGACATACATACACACACCCTCTTCCTTCTCTCCCTCTCTTCCTTCCTTCTTTCCTTCCCTCCCTTCCTGTTAGTGACATACATACACACACATACCCTCTTTCCTTCTCTCCCTCTCTTCTTTCCTTCCCTCCCTCCCTTCCTTCCTGTAAGTGACATACATACACACACCCTCCTTCCTTCTCTCCCTCTCTTCCTTCCCTCCCTCTCTTCCTTCTCTCCCTCTCTTCCTTCCTTCCCTCCCTCCCTTCCTTCACTCCCTCCCTTCCTTCCCCCTCCCTTCCTTCCTTCCCTCCCTCCCTTCCCTTTTCTTTCCTTCTTGTTAATGATATACATACACACTCTCTCTACAAACAAACACACACACATACACTGAAGCACCTTTAGTGGCAAAAAAAGAAAGACAAACAAAACAAAAACAAAAACACTCTTACTACTAAAAAACAAACACACAAAACAACAACAACAACAACAAAATCTACCCCAAAAATATATATAATCATAATAAACTAATGGTGAATAAAAAAAATATAGAATATGGTGAGAAAATTATTAGTTATATATCAGACTAATAGACTACATACTATAGATAATTATATAGATAGATGAAAATAACACACAACAACAATAATAACAACAAAAACAACAACAACAATAATAACAACATTAATGAAAGGCTTTTACTATTGTGAATCTGAGGAAATATATATAGTTACGTAGAGAGAGAGAGAGAGAGAGAGAGAGAGAGAGAGAGAGAGAGAGAGAGAGAGAGAGTGTGTGTGTGTGTATGTGTGTGTCTTTAGATGATAATAATATGACCTAAATGTTACAGATTTGCATACATAAATAATTTTATGTGTGTGTGTGTGTGTGTGTGTGTTTAGATAATTATACGAACTTAATTACTATATTGATTTGCATACGTGAATAAATTTGTATGTGTGTGTGTGTTTAGATAATAATATAATCTTAATTAATATTATAGATTTGCATACGTAAATCATTGTGTGTGTGTGTGTGTGTGTGTGTGTGTGTGTGTGTGTGTTTGTGTGTGTGTGTAAGACAGTCATGTTACACCAAATTGTACAGTACACAACTAGACACTAATAAAATATTTAATAACTAACTTGTATTGTATTGTGAGTGACGTTACACAAAGCCTTATTATTAGTTCACAAAGTAGTGTCTGCTAAAAAGCGCGGGAAAAAGTGATGTCTGTTAAAAAGCGCGGAAAAAGTGATGTCCGTTAAAAAGCGCGGGAACAATAGTTTAAAGCGCGGGAAAACAAGCCAGCGGGATGGCCAGGTGTACGGTACAGTCGTGGTCAAAAATAATCATCCATATATGAGTTAATTCACTAATGAGTTTGACAGCTACCCTCTGTTCCTTAGCTGATAAACTTTCCAATAAATAGGTTGACTACTATCTTATAATTTAATACAATGAGATACACACTACTTAAGAAATAGGTTAACTACCATCTTTTAATTTAATACAAGCAGGTACACACTACTTAAAACAATAAAAACATCATTATGTAAACGTGAAAACATTAGACAGTAAATTGTTTGAGATAATCATAATTATGTGGATGATTAGTATTGAACGCCATTGTGTACATCTATTAAATCTACATTGATACTATTATACGTAAACATATATTAATATAGAATGATTGTTAATATCCAGAGAGCCAAGAAAATACTATAACATTCACAATAATTATTTCACTTACATAAACCTACAGCAAAAAAAAAAAAAAAACTTATATATTTATTTACCTCCATATAATGAAAGTATGTGTTATAGTATTGTATCAAAGAGTTATATACACAATTCACAACACAAGGTGAATGTCAACGTAAAACAATATTTGTATAAACCTTTGTATGGCCTGGATAATAAGATGGTTAATTAGTTTCTTATTGAATATTGAAAGGGTAGATATTGAAAGGGTAGGTGTTATCTCTTTTAGGTATATTGAAACCTACATAATCCTCAAAAAAAAAAAAAAAAAAAAAAAAAAAAAAAAAAAAAAAAAACAGATGCTAATCATAATATTCTACTCGAAGCAGTAATCTGCTTCTTAGGAGGATAATTATTATTGATGGTAATAAATAGTCCTCCAATTTCACCTACTCCCTAATTAGTGACTCCCTGTGTGATGTAGTTAGGAAATTGGAGGTAAATGAGTCCTTCAAATATTGCCACGAAACACACACACACACACACACCTATATGGAAGGAGTTTGTTTGTTTGTTTGTTTGTTTCGTGGCATAGTCAAGAGGAATCAGAAGCCACCAATTCTCATACACGATTATATGTAGGGTCCTTAATTAGGGGGGTGCGGGAATAGGGGGACAGGCTTGGAGGTGGGGGGGAGTTTGGGGGGTGCGGGAATACGGGGACAGGCTTGGGGGGGAGGGGGAGTTTGGGGGGTGCGGGAATACGGGGACAGGCTTGGGGTGTGTGGGGTAGAAATCATATCCCTATCACCCAAGACTGTCCCCTACTCCCGCACCCCCCCTAAACACTTACACCCCAAACCTGTCCCCCTATTCCCGCACCCCCCTAACACAATATTGTACAAAGATATGATTATTAGGATTTACAAGAAACAAATAAATAAATAAAAAACAGGATAACTATCAATCAACACTACAGGGATCTTATATACTACACACACACACACAGAAAAGAAAAAGAAAGAGGAGGAGTAGGTGGTGGAGGAGAAGGTGGTGGAGAAGGAGTAGGTGGTGGAGTAGGTGGTGGTTACATATGGAATACACAACAATTAATGAACCCTGTGTGTGTGATGTAGTCAGAAGATTGGAGGTTACAGAGACCTTCAAATATTGCCACGAAACACACACACACACACCTATAATCCTATATATATGGAAGGAGGTTGTGTGTTTCGTGGCATTGGTCAGAAGGAATCAGAAGACTCCAATTTTTTTCATTCACGATCACAGGGTCCTTATAAGAAGCTCGAAGAAATAAAAACAGAACACGAAAATAAATTGAGGTATAGAAATTATACTAAAGTTAAAAATCACTACGGAAAATAAGATATATGATTTGGAAATACAAATATATAAATCTCAAAGCAATATAAGCACTAAGAAAAAGCGCGGGAAAAAAATGTAAACAACAAGAAAAAGCGCGGGAAAAAATGTAAACACTAAGGAATAGCGCGGAAAAAAATGTAACCTACAAGAAAAAGCGCGGGAATAGAAGTCAAGGCAGAGAAGGTCAAGGGAGACGACAGGTTGAAAACAAATAAACAAACAAAAGATAAACACAAAAACAAACACACACAGTCAGAGAGAGAGAGAGAGAGAGAGGGAAAGGAAACAGAAACCAGAGACTAATGAACCATAAAAGGAACTTATTATTTTTATTATATAACAAGAGAAAGACGATTACAGAGAGAGAGAGAGAGAGAGAGAGAGAGAGAGAGAGAGAGAGAGAGAGAGAGAGAGAGAGAGAGAGAGCTAGTTCACGTGACGCACAAAACCATAAATGAAAGAAGAAAGAAAAAGCGAAGGTAACTAACAAACAAATGAGGAGTGAAAGAAGAAAACAAGAACAAATACAAATTAAGGAAGGAAAGAATAACGAATGAAAAAAAGGCAAAAATGTAACAATTATACGATGCAAGTAAGAGAGAGAAAATGAGAATATATTATGAAGACTGAAAAAAAAATTATAAATACGAGAGAAAATAATAATAATAATAAAAATAATAATAATATAATAATAATAATAATAATAATAATAATAATAATAATAATAATAATAATAATAATAATAATAAATACTAGGCATAACCGAAAATTTGAAAATAAATTAAGCCAAATAAAATAATAACAGTTACCAATATTACAATCCTAGTTAATTAATGCTACCAATAATAACTTTATTATTACTACTGCGGTAAAAACTAATAATGGCAACATTTTTTTGTCTGTCAACACGTGACAAATTATTATTATTATTATTATTTGGCTGGTTCCCCCTCACTACCCAAGTGAATGATATTATATTAGTTTTATTAATAGTGATTTACCAGTAATATATTCTATATGAGCCATTAATAATAATGATAATACTTTACCACCGGGGATATAATTATATAGATTATTGATATCATATTAATAATGAACACTAAGTTATTACACAAAAAAAAATTATACTGTATCTATTAACCAGGCGAAAATGAATAATTTATTCCGTTGTCACACTATGCGGCGCCGCCGTAGAATAGCGATAACACTGTCCGGCCACGCCGCACCGACAATCCCCTTGTATCAATCTTTAAAATTAACTTATAACCAGGTTTGACGTGGATTTATTTATTTAAAGTGTTGTACACAAGCCAGTTGTTTGGGAAATATCCTGGATAGACATACCAGTAACGTAACGGAAGGTGAAATGTTGTACCAGAACTGACGACTTGGAATTAACAGAAAGAGATGATAAAAGTAAGATTTTTTTTTTTTTATTCCTAAACTAATTCCTAACATAATTGATCATGTATTTATATTAATACAAATTCTGCACAATACCTCTGTGACACGTATACGGTAAAGGATTTACTGAATAATGTGACAGCAGCTTATAGGACAATTATTTACTACCCTATCCAAAATGATTAAAATATAAATAACTCTATAATGTGCCATAACAACAACAACAACACTCGGTGGAATTCTCTGTATGTTTTGTTTTTCGCCCGGTTACATAAAGCTATATAGATCATTCATGCTAAGATAATCGTATAAATAATAATAATTCATCGAAGGGGTAACAGTACTAAGAAAATCGGATAAAATAATATTACTTTTTAGGGATAACAATACTAAGAAAATCGTATAAAATAATAACACTTTGTAGTGCTAACAATACTAAGAAAATCATATAAATAATAATAATACTTTCTAGGGGTAACAGTACTAAGAAAATCGTATATATAATAATAATACTCTGTAGGGATAACAATACTAAGAAAATCGTATAAATAATAATAATATTCTGTAGGGATAACAATACTAAGAAAATCATATATATAATAATAATACTCTGTAGGGATAACAATACTAAGAAAATCGTATAAATAATAATAATAATAATACTTTCTAGTAATACCAATACAACTAAGATAATCGTATATACAGTATATAAAATAAAACAATGAATAAATAAATAAATAGTTGCCTAAAAAAAAAAAGGTGGGGGGTACATGCCTAAAATAAATGTTGTTGTGTCTTACCTCCTCGCTGGCTGTGGCTGTGACGAGTTCTTGGAGGGCACGAACCGAGAGGGCCTGCTCGATGAGAAACACACCCTGGCATAAGTCTGGTGGGTTGTTCTGTGTTGGGGAGAAAGGAAGGGAAAGCAGATTAGTGAACAGATGAAATGGAAGGAATGAAGGAATGAGATGGGAAGGTGGAATGAAGGAATGAATGAATGGGTAGAATAAAGGAAGAAGGAGTGGATGAGTGAGAAGGGAAGGTGGAATGAATGGATGAGTGAGAAGGGAAGGTGAAGCAGATTAGAGAACAGATGAAATTGAAAGAAGGAAGGAATGAGATGGGAAGGTGGAATGGATGAAAAGGGAAGGTGGAAGGAAGAAGTGAAAAGATAAAAAGGAAGGAAGGAATGAATGAAAATGGAAGGTGATTTATTCGTCAAGAGAGACATAATGAAAAAGAAAAATGAATGAAGGACAGCAGAAGGGTAAAAATGAATGAAAAGGGAAAGTGATTTATTATTCTGCCCAAGAGACCAAAGAGAAAAATGAGTGAAAGGGGAAGTTGCGTGTTGGTACGAAGAGAGAGAGAGAGAGAGAGAGAGAGAGAGAGAGAGAGAGAGAGAGAGAGAGAGAGAGAGAGAGTGAGAGAGAGAGGAGACAGAGAAATACAGAGAAAGAGAGACAGAGAAAGAGAGACAGAGACAGAGACAGCCAGAGAGAGCAGAGACAGAGAGAGAGAAAGAGAGAGAGACAGCCAGCCAGAGAGAGAATGTGTGTATGTGCATATAAAAATAGACTTGGATATTATGACAAGGTGATGAGGGCCTAGAGACAGACTGGCCAAGAGAGAGATGTGTTGCGTGAGGTTTGAGTGACACATGCACCTTGACAATTCCGGGTACTGTGTTGGAATGGATATATATTTATTTATTTTATAATTATACAATGTGTCTAGGCATCTCATCTCGAGTGGACTTGGGTTGATTCCACAGTGGTGTTCGTTTGTTAGCTTCCTACCCAACCACACTTGTAAGGCTTCATTATTTTCCAAAAGCTGTGTTTGTTAGCTTCCTACCCAACCACACTTGTAAGGCTTCATTATTTTCCAAAAGCTGAGTATCTATATTCATAAAATCTATCAAACAGTTAGATAATGATGATCACTGCATATTTTACTCACCAAATTCATTATAAATTCACCCATAAGTCATTTATACGTCTAATGTTTTTTGGTTTGTGTGCTTACCAACCACTACCAACCACTGTGGAATCGACCCTTGGCTATGATATTGGATCTCATTGAATCTCTATAGTTAAAGGGTGTTATTATTACTCCACACCTTCATTATTAGACACACATTCATTACGATCATCAATTCTATAATAATTATCTACGTATTAATAAGGGAAAACAAATGGTGCCGTTGAAAAAGATGTAAATAAATAAAATAATATATATTACACACACACATGCCGTTGAAAAATATGTAAACAAAATATTACACTGACACACGCATCATCCTTTCTTTAATTATCTATGAAAGTGAAAATAATTGGTACCGTTGAAAAAGATGTAAACAAACTACATTACACACACGGCGCCATTATCATCATCATGATGCAGTACGAGTCAGAGAGATGACGCATTATTACCACACGCACGCTTAACATACAACCAACTATTTTACAGGTATGAATATAATAAATACCTTCTGTCTCACGGTTAACTCACATTTGCATTGTAATTTATGGGACAATTCCACAGTGGCTTGGGAACGAATACATTAAAATATTTCAGTGACAGGCAGAAAGATAGAATAGCCATATTTATGATGTACAGCCATGGCTGATAGTGCTTGACCAGGGCAAAGAGTGTTGGAGAGCAACTGAACATAGTTCGATCAAATGAATTTTCCAAACCATTCTCAACGTTGAGAGAGGTTTAGAAGACTCACATTTTCGAACTCAGTTCAGTTGCTCTCCAACACTCCTTGAACCCTGGTCAAGCACTATCAGTCATGGCTGTACAGTTGCCCACACATGAATCTGGTACGCCTCGCTACTTGTGGGATACCTACAACAGGAAGGAAAGAGAGCAAAAGTTATAGTTTGTTGATAAGCAGTTAGTAATATATTTTACTGTCTGCCTGTCAACAAACTACATCTTTTTCACTTTCCATACAATGTTGCCACCTCACAAGTAACAAGCCATACCAGCTTCATGTGTGGCCAACTGTACAACAAAACAACAACAAAAGACATGAAATGTTTTGCTTACCTTGTCGGCAATGTTTTCCAGGAAGCAGGTTCTGTTGCCAAAGCCTTCAGCAGCCAGACACACACGTTCCCCAATGGCTGTACTGGAGAGGCACACCATGTCCTCCTGTAGGGGCGAAAAATACATATATACAGGTTAGTTATATATTATCATGAATACTGGGTTTGTATAATGTAAAGTTTGATGTAGGCTACCCGATCTAAATTTACAGAGAACACACACACACACACGTTCTCCTGTAGGGGATTAAAATTACATACATACACGTTAATTACATCATATATACTGGTTCATTTCATAATTAAATGTATACGAAACTAAGATCATGGAGAACACACACACCTTTGCCACGGACGACAAAAATAAATAAGGCAATTACAGTCTCACACCTAACCATCCGTTCATCCATGAGTCTTGGTCGGGTTAGGACAGG
>JAWZYT010004127.1:0-42500 GCA_034508575.1 Petrolisthes manimaculis
TCAGACCACATCACACTACATCACAGACACATGCACAGCAGACCAAAGCAGCCAGAGTAATCTGTCGGTCGGTCGGTCACTCGGTCACCTTCAGCCGCCTACGAGAAGACCCTCAAAAACAATCAGCTTCCTGCTCCAAGGGTTCAGTTCTTCCTCCTTCTCCCTTCTCTTCGCCCCCTTTGATACTCCTATTAGTATTATTAGTATTTTTCTCTTCCTTTTCATAGTCGGGTATCATACTGGCACTTTTCCCTTCGTGCGTTCTTTGGTCAGTTAATGCCTCCTTCTTTTTCCTCAATGTGTGTGTGTGTGTATGTGTGTGTGTGTGTGTGTGTGTGTGTGTGTGTGTGTGTGTCGTGTGTGTGTGTGTGTGTGTGTGTGTGTGTGTGTGTGTGTGATATTGTTGTTGCAGTATATGTTATTGTTGGTTTTGTTTTGTTTGAGATTTTGAGGACGATGTAACTGATACTTCGGGCACTTACTCTTAATAATCTGGACATGAATTTAGAATTGTTTGTATTCGAAATTCAGTAGTACACACACACACACACACACACACACACACACACACACACACACACACACACACACACACACACACACACACACAACAAGATGCAATTCGACTGTGCGTCATCTAATTTGTTAGTGAACACTCACGAATTATAATTATAGTGAATACAAGGTTAGATGGGGAAGTTGACAAGTTACATGTGACGCCCGTAGAGTTTGACGGTGGGAGGAATAATATTTGTTTACTACAGTAGATGCTACTGAATATTGGTGAAGAGAGGCTGGTGAAGGCATAATATAATAATGTGTAAATGATAAAATATTGTTACTTTACTTAACATGGAGAGAGGAAGTGATAGAGAAAGTGTAAATTTGGTGGTTGGACAATACAGAAAATGAGTTGAGGTCCGAACATAAAAAAAAAAATCTAAGACGAGACATGGGTGGTATAAAATAACAATAGACAGTTAGTTAAAGAAGATGGGATGGGTGGTGTGAGGGAAATAAAGAAAATTAGTACTGTATTGAGGATTTGACATAGAAAAAGTAAGAGAGTGAGTGAGTGAGTCAGTGAAGAAGAAAGGGCCTGGGAATAGTGGAAATAGACGTGAAGGTGAAGAAATTCACAACAAAGAAGAAAGACAAGAGAAGTTGGTCAGTGTGAATAAATACAAGGACAAATAGAAAATAGTCTGAGCGAGTGAGGGGTTTTATGGAGATGAGAAAGGTTGGCATGGAGGCAAGTAAGATTGGTAAAGAGCAAGAAGATTGAATGGGAAATGCAACTGGGAATAGAAGCAAAGGGGAAAAGAATCAGATTGAGTGAGTAGGAAAGTGGAATATATTAAGAGAAATTGGTTGGGAGGAAAAAGTAAAGGAGTGTGTTAAAGGAGGAGGAGGAGGAGGAGGAGGAGGAGGAGGAGGAGGAGGAAAATTTGGCTATCTGGGGAGTAGAGTGGAGTAGTATAGTGAGGAGTTGTGATGGCAGAGATGGAGAGATGATGAAGAGTTTTAGTTTTATTGTTGTTGTTGTTGTGATGGTGCGTGGGAAGGGGAGGGGAAGGAGGATGACTGGTGGGGTGGGGAGGGAATGGGGGGGGGGTTTGTAGGTAATAAGGTGGACAGGAAATGCCACAATGATAACCCCCTCCCCCCTCCACTAGTACTTCTTCTCTCCTCGCTCCCCCTACCAGTCCATTTCTTTCTTTCTCACTGCATCATCATAACTCTCTCTCTCTCTCTCTCTCTCTCTCTCTCCTCTCTCTCTCTCTCTCTCTCTCTCTCTCTCTCTCTCTCTCACTTCTACGAGTTTTTGCAGGAATGGTTGCCCTGCCTGCCTGACATATGCTTTGGGTGGGTGGGTAGGTGGGTGGGACAGGTAAGGTAGGTGGGTAGGTGGGTGGGTAGGTAGATTGGTGAGTATAGTAGGTGTGTAGGTGGTTCATGGGGGTAGGTGGTGGATGTGTAGGTAGGTAATAGGACGTAGGGAGGTGGGTAGGGTACGGTAGGTAAGTAGGAAGGTGGATAATTTTAGTTGGTTAGGCTAGGTGAGTGAATAGAAAGGTGAATGGGTGGTTTAGGTAAGTGGGAGGACAGGTGGAACATTGGTACTTGCTTAGGTGAATGAGTAGGTGGGTTGACAGGAGAGAGAGAGAGAGAGAGAGAGAGAGAGAGAGAGAGGAGAGAGAGAGAGAGAGAGAGAGAGAGAGAGAGAGAGAGAGAGAGAGAGAGAGAGAGAGAGAGAGAGAGAGAGAGAGAGAGAGAGAGAGAGAGAGAGAGAGAGAGAGAGAGGAGGATAAAAAGGAGGGTGGAGCAGCAAGAGTGCGTGGGAGAGACTGAAGGAAAAGGCTTATATATACACTGGGTGAATGACTGACTGACTGACGTGTGTGTGTGTGTGTGTGTATATAGTGAGTACAGTGTGTGTGTTGGGGGAGGGGCTCCATTTGTGTCACTGAGGGGTGTAGGGAGTGGCAGGGAGACAGACAGACAGACAGCATACGAACTATAGTTAGTGAATCAATACAAAAAAAATTATAGTCGAGCAAACGATGAATGGAGAATAAAAGAGTCAGTGAGTGAATAACTAAGCGAGTAGGTGAGTGGTGAGTGAGTGAAGGGTACAGTTATAATGACAGAAAAAGAGTGAGGGAGGGAGAGAGTTTGTGAATGAAGCAGGATTGAGGGAGAGAGAGGATTTGTGAATGAAAATGGGAGGAGTGTGTGGTCTTGTGAATGAAAAGGGAGAGAGTGAGTCAATTTGTGAATGAAGTAAGGGGAATAAATCATGGAGTTTGTGAATGAAACTAAGAGATGTGTGTGTGTGTGTGTGTCCCTGTGAATAAAGGTGAGTGGATTAGGGTAAATGAATTCGTAAATGGTGCTGCTAAGAGTGAGTGAGTGAGTGAGTCAGTATGCGAGTGAGTGAGGTAGAGATGAACTCAGAGAAAAAATCATTATTATAGTTGTGCAATATTGACTGAACATGATGACGAATATAAATGAAGTGTTATATGGATCTGCTCAGGACTAAACACAAGACACGAGGCTGGACATGTGAGTGTGTAAACAAATCAAAAACCACAGAACACATGCCATTGTTAGCTAGCTAGGATATTTTTTTTTTTTTTTGGTGGGGGGTGGATGTGAACGTATGTATCTATAGGGTAAGTGTGTGTGTTTGTGTGTGCTAATAATGTATGTTGGTGTGTGTGTGTGTCGTGTGTGTGTGTGTGTGTGTGTGTGTGTGTGTGTGTGTGTGTGTGTGTGTGTGTGTGTGTGTGTGTGTGTGTGTGTGTGTGTGTGTGTGTATAATGCATGCTGGTGTGTGTGTGTGCATAAACATGTGAGGAAAATACCAGGACTATCAAGCCAGCCAACCAACAAACCAGCCATCCATCCAACCATCCAGTAACAACACCTGTCTATCAGATCACCAGTGTCGTGAGTATCTAATCAGCCACCACATCACCCACCTCAAGGGCTTCCTCCCACGCTGCCTGCCTCTGTCTTCCTTCTCTCTCTTCCTTCTTTATCCCCCTTCTTCTTCCTTCTCTCTCTCCTTCTTTATCCCCCTTCTTCCTTCTCTCTCCTCCTTCTTTAACCCCTTCTTCCTTCTCTCTCCTCCTTCTTTATCCTCCTCCTTCCTTCTCTCTCCTCCTTCTTTATTACCCTTCTTCCTTCTCTCTTCTTCTTTATTCCCCTTCTTCCTCTTCTGCAGTTTCCCAGTTATACCACCACCATCAGGCTTATCCTTATACCCTTATATTTATACCCTTATCCTTATACCCTTATCTTTATACCCTTATCCTTATACCCTTCCCATCAGCTGGCCTTCTACCCTTTCCTGTATGTCCTTCTTAATTTCTATATCAATCTACTTTTACCTCTCTCCTCAATTTTTAACCCTAGATCCTTTCCTATCTTTCTATAAGTTATACCACTGTCCTATTATTTTCTCCTCATTTTTTATTAACTCTTTGAACTTTCTTTTCCTCCTTATATAAACCAATGTACTTTTATCTTCATCTTTATTTGTTAACCTTCTACTCTTCCCCGTCCTACTAGTTATACCACTGTCCATTATTTTCTTCTCTCATTATTATTTTTATTATTTTAACCCCTCTATCCTTCTTCACTTCCCTCCCAGTCACTTACACTACAGGATATTATTACCTTCCCCTATTTACCCTTCATGTTAACCCTATCCTCGTACCTAAAGTTATACCCTTATCCCTACTTCCCTTATTCTTCCTTCCTTCCCTTATCATTCCTTCTTTTTTCCTTCCTTCTCTTATTCTTCCTTCCCTTATTCTTCCTTCTCCTGTCCTTCCTTCCCTTATCTTTCCTATCCTTATCCTTCCTACCCTCATCCTTTCTTCCCTTCTCCTTCCTACTCTTTTCCTTTTCCTTATCTTCCTTCCCTCCTTCCTACCCTTATCTTTCCTATCCTTCTCCTTCCTTCCCTTATTCCTTCTCCCTTTCTTCCTACCCTTCTCCTTCCTTCCCTTATCCCTCCTCCCTTATCCTTCCTTCCTTCTCCCTTTGCCTCGTCAATGGATTAATCCCACGTTTTCTTATTATTATTCTTTCCCTTTTCCTTCATCGTTTCCTTGACATCCGAGTAATCCTCTTTTGTGCCATGTCCATTCTTTCCTTATTCCTCCTCCTTTTCCTCTCCTCTTTACTTCCTCTCTCCAATACCACTTCTCCTCTTCCTCCACCTTTATCCTTCTCATTGCCCTCTCCTTCCCCTTATTTTCTTCTTTGTTTCTTGTAGTCTATATAATATATTATTCATGAAAAATTATCCTCCTCTTTTCCTTCTAACCTTCTTCTTCTCCTATTTTAATCACATTCATTATTCCCTTCCTCTCCTCCTCCACCCTCTCCTTCCTCTCCTCCTCCCTCCACTTTCATTCCTCTCCTCCTCCCTCCTCTCCCCCTTCCACCCTACCCTCCCTCCCCCCTCTTCTCCACCATACCCCCCTCCCCCCCCTCCCCTCTTCCACAATAATACTACGTCACGCCACAACAAGCACCACTTTCCTTCATTTAACACCCTTTCCTCCATTACCACTTAGCTCCCCGCTGTGCCCTTCCCCCCCCCCAACCCCACCCCCATCATGGTTCCCCCTCCCTCCTCTTCCTCAGTGCCCCTTCCTTCCCTCCATCTCCTTCCTCTTCTTTCTATACCTCTCCCTGCCTTTACCCCTACTTCTCCCTTTCACATTACATTCCATTTTTCTCTATTTATTTATCTATCTATCTATCTATCTATCTATCAATCAATCTATCAATCAATCTATCAATCTATCTACCTATCTATCTGTTTACGTCTCTCTCTGTCTCTCTCTCTCTCTCTCTCTCTCTCTCTCTCTCTCTCTCTCTCTCTCTCTCTCTCTCTCTCTCTCTCTCTCTCTCTCTCTCTCTCTTTCTCTCTCTCTCTCTTCCCCGTTTCCCTTCATCCCTTCCTCCCCCCCTCCTACATAACCCCCTATCCGTTCCGCTCCCTCCACGCCCCCTACAACGAGGTCAGGGGGCAGGTAGGTAGGTAGGTAAGAAGGTTGGTTGGTAGGTAGGTAGGTAGGCTAGGTAGGTAGGTAGGTAGGTAGGTTGGTAAATTGGTTGGTTGGTTGGTTGGTAGGTAGGTAGGTATGTAGGTTGGTAAATTGGTTGGTTGGTTGGTTGGTTGGTAGGTAGGTAGGTAGGTATGTAAGTGGGTAAGGAGGGAGGGAGGGAGAGAGGGGCCTTGGTTGGTAAGGGAAATATTTCATTTATTTATATATACTCTAAGTTTGTAAGAAAGGTAAACTTGGGTGGGTGGATGGATGGATGGACGGGAAGGAAGGAGAGTGGAAATAGATGAATGAGAGTGGGAATAGATGAATGCGAGTAGGAGTAGATGAATGAGATATATAGATGAATGAGAGGAATAGATGAATGAGAGAAATAGATGAATGAGTGGGAACAAGTGAATGAGTGGGAAAAGATGAATGAGAGTAGGAATAGATGAATGAGATGTATAGATGAATGAGATAAATAAATGAATGAGAGAAGTTTCGGGTATCATAAAAAGGGAGGCAGGGTAGACAACAGGTAGATAGGAGCATAGGTAGGGAAGTAGGTAGACAGGTAAAGAAGTAGGTAGAAGGTAGGAGTATATGGAGGCAGGTAGGAAAGTAGATAGACAGGTCGGGAAGTAGGTAGGCAGGTAGAGAAGTAGGTAGGCAGGTAGGGAAGTAGGTAGGTAGGTAGGTAAGTAGGTAGACAGGTGAAGAAAATACAGGTAGGGAAGTAGGTAGAAGGTAGGGAAGTAGGTAGACGGGTAGAGAAGTAGGTAGACAGTTAGGAAAGTTGGTAGGAAGGTAGGGAAGTAGGTAGGAAGGTAGGGAAGTAGGTAGGCAGGTAGGTAAGTAGGTAGGCAGGTAGATAAGTAGGTAACTAGACAGATGGTCAGGTTGGAAGTTTGGGTCAGGGAAAAAAATGTGTAGGTGGAGCCACAACTCAGCCTGATAAGAGGTAACTGCCCGAGGGTTACCTGTAATTAGCAACCATCACACCTACACATCCGTCTCGGTGGGCAGGAGGTCAGACCCCCGGGGCGGAGGGTAGTAGCTGCCTGGCTGCCCTAAGGAGACCTGACAGTGGGGCCCTCCTTCTCCTCCTCCTCCTTCAATACCTCTTTTTCTTCTTCTTCCTCCTTCTCCTCCTCCTTGGATACCTCTTTTTCTTGTTCTTCCTCCTTCTCCTCCACCTCCTCTTCCTTCTCCTCCTCCTCCTCCTTCAATACCTCTTTTGCTTCTTCCTCCTCTTTGAATACCTCTTTTCCTTCCTCCTCCTCCTTCTTGAATATCTCTTTTTCTTCCTACTCCTCCTCCTTCTTGAATCCTTATTTTTCTTATTCTTTCTCCTCTCTTCCTCCTTCTCCTCTTTCTCGAATCTCTTTTTTACTTCCTTCTTCTATTCCAATTTCTTCACCTACTCCTCTCTGTATTATTATAAGCGTTAATCATAGTATATGTATTCCCACCCCATTTCACAACTAAAGAATTATAAGGGAATGAAATGCTCGGATCAGGATGGCGACAAAATCCTTTTATACATTACCATAGTAGAAACATAAAAGTGAACGATACTCTCATAATAACTTGAAGAGACAGCCATTACCCAGAGTGTGAGAATATTATACTGAACCACTTTATATAATACAGTATACCGTACCACTTTATATAATACAGTATACCGTACCACTTTTTTATAACACAGTATACGGTACCACTTTATATAATACAGTATACGGTACCACTTTCTTTAATTGTCTCTGTAACACAACACAACCAGACCACCTTGACATAACGCCCACCATTAATTATTCCAAGTGGGTTGACGAACACTACAGTTATCAGCAAAAACTTGACATCCCTCCCTCTTAACATTATTATTTTATACTTTAGAAAATACAGTCCCAGGCAGAATATAGATGAAACAATAAATAATGGAGATAAAACGCACGCAGTAGTGAAGAAGGGACTGTTATGAAAAGTAATTTATTGTGTTATAATGATATGTAACTTTTCAGAACATGCAGGAACAATGGAAGGTCCTGTCATATTGTACAGTACATTTTACCAGTGACTGTAGCCTACACGTTGTCACATAGAGGTCAAGGGTAATAATATACAGTACAGTACAATAGTGGTCACAAAAATGTATTATATAATCTATAGTAGTGAACTGTGAGAATAATGTGACTGAAATGTTATTGTTTTTTTCTGGCCTAAATTTAATTTTATGATTTACAGTCAGACAAAAATAAAATAAAATACCCATCACGTCCCATTCACGACAGAAATATATATATACTCAAAGTTCGTTCATCACACCAGAGAAGCGACCGAACTTTAGACCGGGACTATACCTTTGTGAAAAAAAATACGAATATAACCAAGAGAACTATTATTGAAACATGTGTGTGGCAATTAATAGATTTCTCAGGCATCATTACATAATCATATCACATCTCGATGATTTAGCTTCTCAAAGTGTGTCATTAATTTTTAGTGCGTCAAAATGTGTGATTTTCTGTTGTATTATTTATTACCGGTTTCACACACACACACACACACACACCTCTTGGCTGACAGTATTACTTGTTTTTCGGTCTTTACTAGCAAATAAAAACTCTACTAGGCTACCACTATCTCCTCCCCACTACAGAAAACTAACCACACACTCACCAAATCACAAGCCACAGTCACACCAACACCACAAACCTCTCACTCAAGCCACAACAGCCACACCTCCCAAGCCACACACTCCCCCACCGACACCCACACCCACCTGCTATCCCCTCCCCCCCCACACCACACATACATACACACACACAATGGCCGCGGTCACCACACTACCCACAAGGATACTCATAGCTGATCACTGAGTGTAATAATAATAATAATTATAAAAATAATAAATTATTGGATGACAGATTTTACTCTCATAATAGTTTGAGTGGAAAGATCTCTCTTGTACAGATCCCCAGGCAAAATAAGTAGTAACCAACCTTGGTTTCAAGGTTCGAACATCACTGAGTCAATGAAGAAATGCGCCGTTGTTCGAACATTCGAACCTCGGTTGGTTGCGATTCATTGTGCCAAGGGATCGGGATACAATTTCTGACCGTGAATGTAGTACAATCACACATAATAATAAAGACTCTTTCGGGAAAGGCATAATTTTATACATGTGTTATATATCGGTTCTGGCAACAGTGTACAGTGCATGACGTCAGTAGTACTGCCCTTGATGGAGGTAATTACTTTGCTCGACACATCTTGAACAATTGGTATTTGAGACGAAGCATGAGTTGAATGAGATAGCGCTTCGAGAAAACCATCTCACACCCCCAACTCTGAAGTAAGGTAAAGTTTGTTAATGTTATCATTGAACATCACTTTCGAGATAGTTTTATATTGTTATTTATTGTATTTTATTTTACCGTGTATTTATTCTTACTTATTTGTCATCTATTCCTTTCTTCTTTTCCTCACTTTTCCTATATTTTAAAAAGGAGAAATGAACAGCGTTTGTGTGTGTAGCCAAGTCTTCCTTATCTTCTTATATTAATTATGTGGCACTTTTTCGTTATCACCTGTGGTTCTATATCTTCGCTCATTCATTGTTCATTTCCATCGGTATCAATCATCGTACACATTTAAGAAACCCAGTGATCTTGTATAATGCTGATGGCTTCTGATTTCTCTTGACTAGGCCACGAAACAAGCTCCTTCAATGTAAGTAGTGTTTCGTGGCAATGTTTGAAGGACTCGCTAACCTTCAAAATTATTTCTACATCACGTGGGTTCTCAAGCAACTCGTGTACATAATCATATACTCCATAATAGGCTATACTCACAATTTCATACACACGAGTTAAATAACGTAGAATATACAGTGTGAATTGTAGGGTGTGAGATGTAGAGTGAAAGGTGTATAGGGTGTGAGATGTAGAGTGTAGGATGAAGAACGCAGGGTGTAGGGTGTGGGGTGTAGGGTGTGGGGGAAGACTTTAATCAGTGAGTGGGCAACCCGCATCCCCTACTCGCCCACCCACCCACCTTCTCCCCTTACACTGGCGGCCTGGGATTTGTCTAGGGTTGCCGGGCAGAGTTACACCCGAGTGGCGATATGACTTTGCTTGTGGTTACTCCCTTGATCCACCCACATGCCTTTCCCACCACCACCACACATTCCCTGGATCGACCCACATGCCTCTCTTACCCCCACTCACTCCCTTAATCCACCCACATGCCTTTCCCACCACCACACATTCCCTTGATCCATCCACATGCCTCTCCCCCCACCACAGACTCTCCTGATTCACCATTGATATTACCTCGACTGTTACTACCATTACCAGTAGGCTATAACTACAACCACTATCACCACAATCACCAACTAGGGAAGAAGATTAGGAAGGAAGATGAGGGAGACAGGGAGGAAAAGAGTCAGGGAAAGGAGGAAGGAAATGGAGGAACATAAAAAACAACAACAAGGAGGTCAGGATAGTGAATGGAGGAAACCACCAAGGAAAAAGATATTCAAAGGGATACTGAGGGAGAGGAAGGGGAGAGGGGAAGGGGAGAGGGGAAGGGGAGAGGGGTCACTGCGGGTAGGGTAAAAGGCAGAGAGGAATGACAGAGAGGAAGGAAGGGAGACAAAGGGATCAGCAAGGATATATAGGGAAGGGGATTGAGAGGAAGACGATTTATGCTAGGGGGAGAAAGATGGTGCACAGGAGGGGTGGGTTGGGGTAGTGGGGCAGGGATGAAAGTCGGAAACGGAGATAGGAGAGGATAGAAAAAACAATAGAGACAGGAAGAATAAATTGAAGGGATCAGGGAGAACAGAAGGAGGGGAGGGCCAGGGAAGAGAGAAAAGGCAAAGGAAAAGAGCGGAGAGGATTGAAAGAGACACAAGAGAGTTGGTTAGTCGAGAGGAGAAAGAAGAGGTGTGGAGGGGGCGGATGAAGGGCGAAAAACGTTGTGGTCAAAGAGGTGGTGGGGGTGGGTGAGAGAGTTGAAAGATGGGAGGAGGGAGGGAGGGGTGGGGCAAGGTGGAGGGAAAAGGGTCGGATGGGAGGGAGGGTGGTAGAGGAGGAAGAAGAGAAAGAAGAGGAGGAGAAGGAAGGGGGTCAGGGGTGGTGACGGGCTGAAGTAGGAAAGGAAATGAAGGTGAAGAATCAAGACAGATGGAAGAATCAGAAGGAGGATGAAGAGGAATAGGAACTGGAGGATGGGGAAGAGGTGATAGAAAATAAGATAAATAATTAGTATACAGAGGGAATAACATACAAGACTAGCGGAAGTACAGACACCTCGAAAAATCATAACATAAAAAAATCATACTCTATATCAAAATAAATATCATAACTGTTGTCGAATTATATCAATGTCTAAAAGTAGCCTACATCATAATCATCATCATACCATATACTGAAATCAAGGTTATATATGTCGTTAGTGTAATGATGAGACCGGGAGACCATGGATGGATCCCTCATTACCCTTCGGCGTTATCTGTAGGCTATGGTGAAGGGAGTAGGAAAGGTGATGGCGGTGGGGATGGAGAAGTTGTGGATGGATCAAGCGAGAGGGTCATCAGTCATTATCGAATGTATAGTATGAGTGGAACCGTCCGCTTTCGGTACTCATAATCTAGTTGGAAAAAATTACGACATTGATTTATTAACAGATGTTCGTCCCTCCCCATGCAGTAACCAGTGATTATTGACAGTAACTGAACTACCATCGTCTTTCTTAATAATATCATCCGTCCCGTGTATATAATATCCTTCTGGGTGCTGAGGAACTTGATATTGGGAGGAGCCAAGGGAGGAACAGAGCATCTTTCACCTATACCACGAATTAGTGTGTCCAACTGTGCAACCCCCTCCATACTCGTTAACTAGCCGTATATAAAATCTCGTACAGTAAAGAGACGAGACCAATTAAAATAAAGACCAGGTATCCAAGTGTAAGTAAGTAAGTAAGGAAGGGACAGCAGGGTGAGGTTCAGGAGAGTGACGTGGTAACCATCTGTTCACCTCGGACACAAGACTGGTTTTCTAATAACATTATTCATTTTTTTTTGTCTTCACCTCCCAACACGCAAACACTGGGTTCGCCTCCAGATATACAAGTACCAAATGAGGCCTCAGGTGATGGAGGTGGAGGAGGAAGAGGAAGAGGGTGAGGAGAAAAAAATATGTAACTATCAAACCATAACCGTATCAAAAGTAATATAAACAACTGTACAAAATAACAGTCACAACATTAATTTCACCAACAACCCTACTGATGCATCTCGAAGCAGTAAATAAACAATGATAAAACAAAAACATTAGACTGAATCCTTGAACTATTCATCTTAGATACCGGTATGTAAACAATCAACCAAATAATCAATAAACAAATGCACAAAACATCATAAACCTACTGAAATATAGGGAAAAACAAAGCACAAAGTCCCTCCCTTAATGTAAACACCAGGATTATGAGTGAGTGAGTGAGTGAATGAGTGAGAGAATGAGTGAGTGAGTGAGTGGGTGAGTGAGTGAGTGTGGTGTAATCTGTGGTGTGAGGTGAGTCGAGTTGAGTTGAAGGCTCCAGGACACACCGGAAGCTGCACAAGAACATCATCACCCAGCCTCTCCCTCCTTCTCCCACCTCCCCCAGCCTCCAACTCCTTCTCCCACCTTCCCCAGCCTCCCCTTACTTCCCTCCTCCTTCTCCCACCTTCCTTCCTCCTCCACAACTTCCCTCCTCCTTCTCCCAACATTCCTCCTCCCCCAACATCTCTCCTTTCCCCACCTTCCTCCCCCCCTCCCCCAACTTCCCTCCACCTCCTCCCACAACTTCCCTCTTCCCTCCCCACGACCACCACTACCCTGGCCTGACTGACGAGGGGCACCAAAGACTATGAGACTCAGATATAAACTGAAGAGAAACCTGAAACAGTACAGAGAGGGTATGGTAATGTGGAGGAATAATTACTGTACTACAAAAACGTGTGTGTGTGTGTGTGTGTGTGTGTGTGTGTGTGTGTGTGTGTGTGGTGGAAGATTATGTAGGGAAGAGAAATGGGATGAGGAGAGAAACTGTTGGGGTTGGTTGGGAACTAATGGGGAGTGGATGGTTGGTTGTGAGGAATGAGGAGGAGTTACTGAATGTTGAGGAGTGTGGATGAAAGTGCATGGGTGAGGGTGGTGGGTACTGAGGTGGGAAGTGGGTGGTTGAGTGCATGGGTGTGTGGAGTGGAGTGGAGTGGTGGATATGGGGAGGTGTGTGGAGTGGATGGGGTGTGGTGGGAGTGAGTGTGGTGAATGAGTCTGGGGAGTTTACTGGTACTGGGTTGAATATTAATGTTACCATGGATACGGTCACCTTTGTCTGAAGAAGGAAGGGGAAAGAGAGAGGAGGGGAGGAGAGGGGATGGAAGAGGAGAGGAATTAAGGGAAGGGATCAAAGGAAGGGGAAGGAGTAGGAAATAGGAGAGAAAAGTAAGGGAACTGAGGTCTTTTTATAGATGGACTGAGGAGATAGGGAAGTAGAGAAGGCTGCATTAGGTCTAGAGGTGAGGGACAAGTTGGGGTGAAGTGTAGAGCGATATCTAGATTGCATGGTGTTTAGGCATGACACTATTAGGGTGGATTGGTACAGGCAGCTTTGGTGCCGAAATGTTGAAGACGAAATAAGATGGGTCGTTTGGTGGACGATTGTAATGTGTTGTAGGATTTGTAGGTGTATTACAGAGTGGAGAAGATAAGGGGGCCTCGTAGCCTTGGAGGTGCGGGAGGAGTTGCACAAGCTGTGATTGGCATCTCAGAGGCTTGATAATGCAGGGGTGGTGAGGGATGTCGTGGTGGGGTATAATTTTCATCATAATATCCACAATGGTACATATGAGTCACAATATAGATGCTGAGCTCTAGAGTATATGGAAACTAGAGGTAAAGAGATTGATGTAAACAGATAATGATGTAGAAACTGAAGAAAATTAATAGAAAATAGGGTACAGGGACTGGTGGAGTAAAATAGATTCACTTTCATCAAATGTCAAGGGTAGCCTAGTGGGTACCGTACCAGAAGAAAAAAATAACATAAAAGGGGGTCTCAGGAACATTACCACATGCAGAGGAAAGAAATGGGTCAATTAAAACAGGATATAATATTATACAGTAGTAAAAGCAGAACACGTATGGGTTAAAAGGGGTGTGGGACAGTTGACTTGTGTGGGTCGGGAGGAAAGGAAGGAAGGAAAGGGTCAGGCTGCTATGGGGTGAGGACGTCTTGGGTTTAGGGTTGCATAGAAAGAAATATGGGCCGTGTGAAGAATGGCTTGATGAGGGTACGGTACGCTATGAGTTGAGCCTCAGGGGAAGATTTACATAATGGTGTTGTAAAGGAGGTAATTGGTTGCAGAAATCGTGGGAGTGTTAGGGTAGAAATTGGTTGCATAATGGATCAGCGAGGGAATTAATTAGCTACAGAATCCGTGGGAGTGCAATGCAAAGAATGAAATTGGTTGCAAGAATCATGGAAGTGCAATGAAATAAAAAAAAAAGGAAAGCGTGGGATTTCAAGGGTAGAAACTGGACTCATAAGAAGGTTGAAAGGCAAGTAACTCATTGCAGAAAGGACGAGGGTGACGTGACGTTTGACGAGGCTGTGTGTGTGGGGGTCTTCATAAACTTTAGCCCCAGGGTATGTTAAGGTTATAATATATATATAAGGTATAATGACAACACACCTGGCTCGAAAATACACACATGGTACTCATTATACTTTGTGATTCTTGAATAATTTAGTCCCATTGTGCTTCATGATAATATATTTTTGTGGACAAGGCTGCGACTATACTCCATTTTTTTTAACTTCACAAATTAACTGCACGAAAATGCCTTCTCCCTTTTCTTCGGGTAAATGTAATGGATCCCAAGACAAATTTATACACAACCAGGCAATTATCTACAACTCATGAACACCGGATTGTATAAGAAATGTTAAAGTCATTTTTAGAAGAGATTCGGTGCACTTCCGCCAGGTTAAAAACATGGAGTATCTCTTTTCCATTCGAGACTTTTTGGAAGGCAGTAATTCAGAATAGGAGTGTACAGTACAATGCATACGTAGGGTTCTCAATCTCTGTCACTGCAAATCCTTCAAACATTTTAATCTTGCAACACAACAAATACAGTAAATAATTCCTAACACTGCAACACAATAAACACAGAAAATAATTCCTAAAGCGAGTTGAATCTATGTCCATAATGCAGCATAATAAGAAAGAGCTTTGAGGCGTTAGAACGGTTTGCTTTTTGCCGAGGACATATTGGACTTATATGGTGTTGTTGTTTGTGTTCCTTTGTGTAGGAGTATGGTGGGTTAGTTTCAGGGATGGGGGAGGGTGGAGGAGGGAGGGGGGAGGAGAAACGAGTCAATGAGAGTAGCCTAGGTGGGGTTGGGTAGGGAAGGGGGATCCAGGGAGCAACAGGTGGCAGGTCAGGAAATCAAGTTCAGGCTGAGTCAATCGACCACGACAAGAAAATAAATACATAAAAACCAAGCTAGCCAATCTCGCCAGACAAGTATCCATCCAGTCACCTCACCATTCACAACTGAGTACCGTACAGCTTGTCAGACGCGCCGGAAACATTTTATCAACTCATTTTATGTCTTGTGTTGCTGTTTTTTATTTACTAGTTTGTTTGAGGCAGGAGAGATTTAGGATTCGAGTATTTATGAAGAACAGGATTTTACACCAATTTACGAGGGTAATGTAGTATTGTGGACAAACTGGATGCTACAGGTTCATCCTAAATATGTGACAAAACTTATTCCATCGTTATGTCCTGTTTTGTGGCACAGTGTGGAAGGATTAGTTACCTCCAATATAAAAAATAATCATGCCCCCCCCCCTCCTTTACATAAAAATACCATATACGGTAGATTGTACAGTCTTTATCATTAGATCAACCCAACTATAAAGACAGTTAACCACTCGACCAACACATCAACTAGGCTATTCAACCAACCAGACCATCCATCCCTCTCCCTCTCTCTCTCTCTCTCTCTCTCTCTCTCTCTCTCTCTCTCTCTCTCTCTCTAACCCCTCCCTCAATCCTGCTCTAACCCCTTCTCTCCCTCCCCTCCACCAAGCCACTCAGCAACTTCCCACGGCCAGAGCCAAGTGCCCGAGGAAGCTCACGGGACCTCTACTACTTTTTTCCCTCCCTGAACCCCGCTACTTGGAAGGCCACGCTGGGGTCCGGTCTGGCGCCTTCTCACACATCCAGCATCTTGATCACTCCCTCCCTCCCTCCCTCCCTCACTCACCCTTAGTTCCGGTCTACCACGCCCCTCAACAACCTGCCTTATTTCATCACACGTCACTGATCTCGGCACAACAACCAGCATCATCACCCCATCCCCCAACAACTCGTCCCCCTCATCCCTTCACTCGCCCTGCCCCTCCACACTTGTCTTCACCTCGCACAGTTAGGTAAAGGTTCAAGAAGTAGTCTAGTGGTTGGGGGAGGGAGGGAGGAAGGACTGAAGTGATGTGAGGAGACGGGTCTGGTTGGAGGAGGACAGGAGAAGAAGGGGGGTAACGGAAGTAGGAAAGGGACCGGAGGAGGGAGATAGAGGGAACAACGTCAAGGTAACACACGAAAGAGATCAAAGTTGAAAGCACGGAAGCAGAGGTTGGATTCAATTTTTTTATATTTATCTGCCAAAAGTATATTACCCAGACATCAACATCACTCTTAGGCTTGGATGGCATCTATCACTTTAAATAATACAGCATCCTATCATAGTTCTTCATAGAAGCTAAAATTACAAAAAATTACAATCACATATATACAAAAACACACAAAGGCATATACACTCAATCACCCATTCTCTACCCCCCCCCCCCAACACACACACGCTAAGACACACGAACCTCTGACTGACAACATAACGGCAGAGTTATTACCGTGTTGAACATTAAGGAAAAAAACGTGAGGCTAATCCACACATGTAGTGAAGAGATGACCTAGCGGAGCCATGTGGTGGGTGTGTGGGAGTTGGAGGAGAGAGTAGGGACGGGAGGGGGCGAGGGGGGAATAGTTGATCTGTGAATGAGACGAGGGAAGGCAGGGAGGGAGAGTGAAGGGGTGGGGGCATGGAGCTATACTACCTCCATGGGTGGGGGCAATGCAGAGCGGGGAAAGTAGGAGGCAAGGCTTACAACAGGAGGAAGTGGTGTTCCATTCGGTGTAGGGGGAGGGGATGGGATAATCAGGGGGAGTAGGAGTGAAGGGGACAAGGAAGGGCGCGGCAAGGAAGGAAGGAATAAGACACGGATACCAGAGAACGAGAAGAAGGGGGAACGAGGAGGAGGAGGAGGAATAAGAAGATAGAGAATGGATGCATGATGAACCTGTGTTTAGTGTAGAGTTGGACGGAACAGAGATGAGGCCAGGGAGAGTGTTTGGTTGACCCCGTGAGTGAGGGAGTGAGTGAGTGGGAGTTAGACGGAAATGAGCGTGAGGGGAGTGAGTAGTGAGTGACCCGAGAATGAAGGGGGAGGGGAGTCGGGGGAGGGAGGAGTGAGTGACTGGCTGAACCTTGAGTGCGTGAATGAGTTGAGTGAAGTTAAGAGTGAATCTATGAGTGTGTGTGTCTGTGTGAGTGCATATTTTTGTGTACATATGTGTTTGTATGCGTGCGTGTATGTGTTTGTATGTGCGTGTGTGTGTTTACGTGCGTGCTGTTGTGGTGGGGTAAAGGATCAAGAGACAGACATCCATACTTCCCCTCCCCCTCCCCCTCCCTCCCCACAACAACCCACCTTGGCCTGGGTGCTTGGTGGGTGATGCAACAAACACACACACACACAACTCCATTCATGATAACTACCGTACTACATCTCCTGCAACAATACAAACATACTTTATATATCAGGGACAATACCAACTACAACAATGAAAACCTTTACGTATCCCACCTTACCTCCTACGACAACAACAATAACAGCATTAATAACAACAAATATAGCAATACTACAACATCAATAACAACGACAACAACGACGACGACGACAACAACGCCCTCACTAAACTAACAAGATGATTACAAAGACTCTGCAAAAACATAATTACCAACAAGACAACAAAGAGTAAAGTTAATGTATCGATTATAAAAAAAAAAAAAACACGATGGTGACGATGATGATAGAGGGAACAACGACAATAATGACCTACAACCATTACAACACAAAGAGGTCTTAAAGGACGTGAGAAAATGCAGTCTAAAAAAATAAATATATTGGAACCCCCCTATGGATAATTATACTTAATTTCAATGTAAGGGTAGTTCCAATACTTTTTTTTTTTTGCCGACTGTTCATACACCTGGCTTTGTGTGCACTGATTAGGCTACATGTATGTTATGTACAGTACGATTATCAGACTCCAGTGTACAGCATAACAAAAAGTATAATTGGGTTTTCCATCCCTTCGATTTGAACCAGTGTAGACGAGATACAGTCAAGGTAACTGTAGCCTATATACCTTGAGATACAGTAATACGACTCATAGTGCATCGTTCAGACACAGGCGGCAGACACGGAATCCTCCTAACTATGCCAGAAAACAGACGCCCTCTCAAAGGTCTAAATAGTGGTGGGGTCTATTTCTTGGCATAGGCTAGTTAGGAGGAATCAACAGCATCCTTCCAATTCACCAACAAAAGAACCTCCCCTTAAAGTTAAACCATGTCACACAACAGGAACCTCAGTGTATGAGTGGATGCTGTTTTGTGACATCTAGTTTGGAAGAAGGAAGGTTAATAATAAGTCTATCCATTCTGCTTTAAAATATGTAGAAAGTAGAGAAAAATGAGTGGATGCTGTTCAGTGACATCTAGTTTGGAGGAAGGTTAATTTATTCTGCTTAAAAAATATAGAAAGTAGAGAAAAATGAGTTCAATGTCCGAGACTCTCAAAGAAGACGATGTAAACATATCCTCGTTAATTATAGCGTTCCACACCAGAGGACAGCACCCGTGAGCCTCATGCCTACCTGCCCTCGTTACAACCTCATTATCTCACTAACATGGTTTACAAAATTCTTCAAACGTGAAATTTTAGCTACTTATTTGTACCCGAGATTAATACCATGATAAAGTAAAGCTATTCTATTTCTAGCGATATATCATTATTGTTATGGTTATGGTTTCATTATTTTCTTTGTGTTTCTTATTTTCGATGTGATATATATTCCATTGATGTACAATATTTTGTATTCATTTTATGTGCATTACTTTACCGAGGTTGCCTCATAAATATATATGGTATAAGCAAGTGAATCTCGTCATAATAATATGTTTCCCTGGTGACGGTGACGAGAATTAAAGGTAAAATACGGTAGTCTAATGAAGGGAAGCAAGGCCATGTTGGGAAGAATATGAGCAAGGAGGTTGAAGGAGGAGGAAGAGATGAGAGAAAGGACAAGAAGACTCCAGCGAAGAGGATGTGTGGGGAGAAGATGACAGGGAAGGGGTGGACAGTGAGCTATAAAGAGGAGAGTGTGAGCTACTGTATATCAGCAACAACAAATTATCTTTTAGCGCGTTTATTATGCCTAAATTATTTTCAGAACGTGTGTTTTGCTGGTCCCTGCCAATGGGTATAGTTTAAGTCTTAAGTCCTCAGTGATGGTCCTAAAGGTTAAATATAAAAACAAAGAGCATTATCAGGAACCCCGACAACATAATTATATGTAAAGTAATAATAAAACAGTAAAGCTCAAGTATACTTTTCCTACCCTCACTTAACTTATAACAACATCCATTGTAGACATGATGGAGGAACAATAATATGCAGTCTTATTCGACAATTATTCAAATTAATGTGCGCAGTTGTAAACAAGATCAGAAATTTAAGACCTCTTGATTGTGATTCCGAGTTCATTTATGGGCGGGTGGGACAGATGTTTTACAGGCAACAACTGCACCAATACTAGTGTCGTTGTCTTGTATACATTATAGGTGCGGTGCGTGTGGGCGTGGGTAGGGCATGGGTGTTGGCGACAGTGAGGGCGTGACTGCCACTCCACACAAGGGTATATAATATTCTTCAACACCTTCACAATCACAGAACTCGTGTACAATCCAGTTTCATCTTACTTCTTCCGTCCTGCACTTTATCACATTCATCATCACAAAACCGGTGACAAATATTTCTTCCCTCAGCCACTCACAATATGACAGAATCCATCGCCTGTGGTTCGACCGACTAAACAACAGAGGGTAAATGGAGAACTTTACTTTGTCGTTCGAACCACAAAGAATTCGGTCATACTGTGGCTGAATAAGTGAATGAATTTTTGTGTGCCATAGTTCTGTATATTTCAGCTTAATCATGTACTTCTGTATTGAACTTCAACGCCATCAAACACATCTTATACATTTAGTGTTTTAGGTACGTTCGTTTTTTTATCTTAGACCATGCACCATCGGATAAGCCGACGAGTCTTGCATTATTCTCAAACACCAGGAATAATTCTCCCAGTATTTGTGTTCCTTCCTGTCTTTACAACACCCCAGAACACTAGGCTACTCCCACGCGTCCTCCCACTCTCCTATTTTTCCCCACACCATAATACTAGCTTTAACGACCCTCTTCCCTCGTTCCCCCCTCCCAGACTCTATAGCCTATACAGTATTTCCCTACCTAGACCTATATCATACCCTTCTCTTGTTACTCCATCTCCCCACTCCTCTGCAAAGACACTCGAATATCTTCCACCATTATTTTGTGCAGGCCTAGCTACTCCTCAAAACTCCCTTCCGCTTTTCGGTCACCAATATTATCACTCCACTAGGCTATCTTTCCACTTTCCAATACCTTCCATCTGTCTCTCCCTCAACGCTGCTTCAGTTCTTACATTTCTACTCCCTATTACTCTCTACTTAGTACAGTCTCATCCTATTCCATTCATTTCCATTCTCTGCCTTCCATTCACTATGTTCTACCATCACCTATCCTCACCACCACTACCACCAGGACATCCCACGGGTGGTATAGTAAACATGTTTGGTTGGGTGTGGCCTTGGCAAGTTTTAGAGACCCACGCTGTAAAATTGGTTTCCACCGTAATTATATATACTGTGTTCTTGTTCCATCTGATTGTCTTACTCTTCTTGCCTGCCATGGTACAGGAAGCTTAACAAGTTTTTCTGTTTGTGCCTAAAGTCTTTATTTCTCTCTTTCTTAACTCGCACACAAAGAGAATATTCTTAATATATACCGGGTATATATTATATTCTGGCGATATTCCAACTAATAAAAAGCAATAAGTTGCACGTGGGCTAATTGGTATATCTTTTAAAAGTTGGACATACTGTCTATTAAATACTATAGGTCTGGTGCTGTGTAGTATTTGTCCTCAGTAAGAAAATTCGTCTGGTTTTGGTCTGAAGAATTCTAAAGTCATCAGCGGTTTTTAAAGGCTATATTTGCTTTCACATAGGCTGCTGCTACCTTCTATTGGCAGAGAGAGAGAGAGAGAGAGAGAGAGAGAGAGAGAGAGAGAGAGAGAGAGAGAGAGAGAGAGAGAGACCCAGCCCCACCCAAGTTTCAACTGTGGCCCACATCGGGCCACATGCGCTGGCTGGCAGGCAGGCAGGCTGGCCCCGCTCTGCCCTGTACCTCCTCCCGACACAACCTGCCTTGTGAATGGGCGAGTGAGTACGTTGCTGATGCCAGCACGTGAGCACTTACTCACACCCTATGCCACCAATAACTCCTACAATGCATATACCACCTTCAGAATGTAAAGGATCATCTGATCTCTCCAACAAATTCAACTCGTACCTGATACCAACATAATATTACCCAACCATAGTGTTATGAATTATCTCCCTATCTGGCAAGTGGTCAGTCCCAACTTGTGAATGAATCAGAAATATGGATGCCAGTCATCACCTTCCATCCCAACTGCCATCTAGATAATAGATCAGTTTCAATCTTTATCGGGCAATTCAGAAGCCAGTTGACTACGAGGGTCGCTAGAGTTAGTTTACATCGGTAAACAGACGTGAAATTAGCGGAGGGTGGGGCCCCTTTTTTCTCCGGTAGGTTTCTATATTTACAGTTACTGGAGGGAGGGAGGAAGGGTTGCCAAGGAGCGGTCGCGAGGGAATATTGTGCGTGAGTCAGTTGCTGAATCGCCGATGGTCGTGGGGTGGTGGGTGAGAATGAGGGAGGGGGTTTAGAGAGAGTATGTTGAGGATAAAGAGAAAGTGGTAATGGATGCTGTTGGTAGGGATGAGGGAGGAAGTAAGATGATGAGGAAATGGAGGAGGTAGGGGGAACAGTATGGTAAAGAGAGATGGCAGACGAATGGATAAGGGAGGGGGAAGAAGGAAGTGGAGGGAGGGGGTTTGTGGGGTGATGGGCCGTGTGAGAATGAATGTGGTGGTGGTGGGGTTTGTTGTTGGTGCTCTTGGGTTTAGTGAAGGGGAGGGTTTATGGCCTAGTGCTGCAGAGGAAGGATGAGGGGGAATGGCCATGATGAGTGAGGGGAGAGAAAGGATGATGGGAGGATTTTATAAACTGATAAAATGAGGGAAGGGAGCTACAGGCTGTAGTGGAATGGATAGAACTCAAAGGGACTGAGGTGAAGGCAGGGGGCTGGGCAAAAGCTGCAGACTATAGAGTTGGTGACACAACCGGAGAGGTGGCGGTGTTTTGAGGGCAGTGAGCTGAGGTAGTGTGGGTAGGAGTGAAGGCTACATAAGCACAAACGCAGGGGAGAGACCAGTGGGTGCAGGCAGGGTAGGGCAGGAACGTGATACCCTCTGATCAGAATGCAGACTTGGCTGAATGCAAGCCTGGTGGGTTGGGTGTATGCGGGCTTGGGTGAAAGAAAGTGTACACAGATTAATACAGGCTTGAGTGTACAAATAAATGTAAAATTGCTTGACTGTTTGCGTGCTGGCTTGGATGAAAGAAATCTTGAGTGAATGAATAGAAGTCAGACAAATGCAGAGTTAGTGAATGTAGACCAGTGTGAATACGGATTTAGCTGAATGGTGGCTGAGAAAGAATGCTGACATGAATTAATGTAGACTTATGTGAATACTGGTTTGGGTGAATAAAGATTTAGATAGCCTAACTAAAACCTTAAATGTACAGTACGCAGGCTTCGGTAAACACATAAAGTTAGAATTTAATAAATGCAACTAAGAAGATAAAAGTGTACGTAAAAATCTGCCCTGCAGGTCAGAGGCTGCAATGTTTTCAAAGGGCAAACAGACAGCAAAAGGCATACAGTGTATATATTATTACACATAGTCTATATACGTTAAGCTGAAGACAGGCGAATCAAGGTTATGAAGCTGCTGCAGGAAGAATGAGGTGAGGTGACATTAGATGAGGTGAGATAGGCTGCTGGAATGAATACCGACTATTCAGCTTACGAATCTGACTGACTCTGACCCTAAATTATGGCCTGTGAATGACGGGGCCGTGAAGAATACAAACAGCCTTCTTGGTGCTGTGGGTGGTGACGACAGGCACGGTGGGTGGTCAGGGGTGAATGGACAGATGAATAATTGATAGAAGAAATAGAATAACAAATGGCGAGTCAGAGATAAGGTGTGAGAGCGTCGACACAAAATCAGTGGTGGGGAATAAGATCATTGGAAATGTGTAGGACGCGATTTGAAGGACCTGGTAGAGGAGGAATGGGGTATGCATGGGACGGAAGGTGGAGTTAGTAGGTGTGAACCTGAGAAAAAGATAAATAGAAAAATATATATATAAGTAAAGAGACAGATTCGATATAGGATTGGGGGCTATTATGTTTTAGGGTGATTAATGTCATAGGTATGAAAGTGTGGGTTGCGCTAGGTGTGAAGGAGGGGGGCAGGTGTAAAGGAATGGTGAGGGTGGGGCAGGTATAAACGGATGGTGGTGTTGGGAAGGGGGGGTGGAGGGGAATAATGTGCGTGTGTGTGGAAGGAGTGACGATAGGTGTGAAGGGTTGGCAGTGGGGGAGGGGGGAGGGGGTTAGAGGAGCCAGGAGGACCTATTGTGAATGGGTGGTGGTGGTGGTTGAGGCTAGGTGTGGAGAAGGAAGGACAGAATAGAGCAGGAGAGTACCAGGTAGCTTATAGGTAATATGCAGAGCCATGACCCTCACAGCCACCCAACCACACCTGCAACACCGTCGCCGCTACACACACTCACAAAGAATACAGATACACAACCTAAATAATATCTCGCAGTCATTGAAGTGTCGGTGCGTGCCTGTGTGTGTGTTCTGTGTGTGTGTGTGTGTTAAGGTGGGATGACGAAGAAGAAAAATAATAAAGAGGAATAGCCAAACACGAATTAAAAATATTGATGCCAAATTTAGTAGATTAAAATGGTATAAAAATATTGAAAATGAAACAAAAAGACAAGTACAATCATGCATGTTTGAATTTAGTTGTCTTAGTTGAACATTTTAGATGCTCATAAATATAACGTATGTATTGTATCTCTTTGTTCTATCGGTACTTCTTTCTATTTCCCTTTTTCTTTTGGGGCCACTCAAGCGTCCTGCTTGGTCCTACCAGACCTCAGGCCTACCTCCCTACTGTTTGCCACGAGAGTGTAGCACCTGGAGGTGCTGGTTTGGTGGTCATAGTTTGTTCCTACCACATAGTTAATAATTAAGTCATAGTGACATTGACAATAATAATAATAATAATAATAATGGCTCAATGAAATAAAATAAAAAAGGTAAATGTAATAGTGATAATAAATACAAACAAACACCACTGTTGTACCGAACAGCAGCAACAAACACACAAACTACCACAAATAAAACAATACAAACGAGCTACAACTAACCATCACCAAATCACCAACCATCAGCTATCACCAGGTGTTACACACACAAACACACACACACACACACACACACACACCTAATAACCAATAGAGTAATGCAGCAATAGGAAGGCGACCCAACCACCAACCAACCCACACCACAAGGCAGAGAGAGAGAGAGAGAGAGAGAGAGAGAGAGAGAGAGAGAGAGAGAGAGAGAGAGAGAGAGAGAGAGAGAGATCAAGTGCCAAGCAAGCATGTAAACAATGAAGCCAACAGTGTGAGCAAATAGACATGCACTACACTTCAATATTTATACACCAAACACCGCACCTTACATACAAACCTGAGGACGTGAAGGTGTATCCATCCAAAAGGCATCTGTCTATATTACCATCAATTTATATAGGCTCTGTGGACTAGTTATCATTACTACGGTATTTATACAACCATTAGATTTTTCCCATCCGTCGTTGGCTGTTCATCCAAGCTCTCTTCTCACAGGCCATATCTGCTCTGTCCTGATTCCCTCGTGTCCCCCTAAATATCTACATACAATAATATAGGAGGACCGAGTAGCCTAATAAGCCTTATAGTGTCAAGAGGAAAGAAGAAAGTGTGCCTGTGTGATACCTGCATAATCGTATACAGTAGGTGTGAGGCACAATAGACAGCCAGCAGCAACATTCAGTCAGTCAGTGGGTGGGCCGAGTGGGTTCTGAGTGGGACCATCAGTACTGTATATGAGTCTTGATCAAATCTGCTCTATAATTCTCTATCCCGTGCCGACAAAAAATGCAACAAAGCTCTAGTTTTCTTTAACCTATACAGCTAGGCTACCAGACGGTCTGAGGATAGTACTTATGGGACTGTAAGGTGCCTGTAATGGTGATCTCTATATTTTTCGTCTATAACTCTATAAGGATATATATATAATGATCTTGAGGGAAGTAGCCTTGGTCTCTATATGTCAATCAGATATACCCTAGATAATCTATGTCATTATGGCTAGCGTGCGTGCAAACATGTGTGCATATACATATAGTACGTACTGTATGTTTAATTATGGGTGATGAGAAGGTTCAGAGTGCCCGTGTGCAGCGTTGCCAACTCTATACTTAATGTGTGTATGGTTAGTGTGTGTGTGTGTGTGTGTGTGTACCCTGACTGAGGTGAAACTACTAACCAGAGATCACGTTATACGGTACACGCAGTTATCAACCTTGGCATTTAGTGAGCGATGTTAGGCGTTGTTATTAAGTATAGAACGTGTGTGTGTGTGTGTGTGTGTGTGTGTGTGTGTGTGTGTGTGTGTGTGTGTGTGTGTGAGGAGGAGGAGGAGGAGAAGAGGTCGCGGTGGATGGCTGGGTGAGTGAATGGGCTGAAAAGAAGAACCAAATGTAGGACAAAGGAAGGCGATTGAAGGCAGGCACACAGGGAGAGAGAGAGGAAGAGAGGAGGGGAAGCAAGTCAGGGCAAGTGAGGAAAGATGAAGGAAAGAAGAACGGAAAGCAGCTACGAATAGAAAAACAAGGTAAAACTAGCTTAAAGAGATAACAGACATGCATGTTTGACAGAAAAGAATTAATGTTAGAAATATAAGTATGAAGAACCCAAGGAAAAGAGAAAGCAATAAAGGGTGAAGCACAAACAAAATGACATAGACTATAATTATAAAGGAACTGACAGGATGATAGATAGATAGTCAAGTAAGTAATCAGAAAGCTATGCATGCACAGAGGCCGTCAAGTAATTAGGTGGGTAATTACGTAAATATCAAGACAGGTGAATTATATAGATTGATACGTTGGCAAATTACAAAGGTAAGCATATATACGTCATATAATTATTGTTAGGTAGGCAAGTAAGCAAACAGATAGGTAAATAGATAGGAGAGTAAATAGACAGACTGACGAAAAGACAGACTGACGAATAGACAGACATGAAGACAGATTCGCAGATAGTAAAAAAATATATAGACAGTTTGACAGATATGATCATTGGAAGAGAGAGAGAGAGAGAGAGAGAGAGAGAGAGAGACGGGAGCTTTGTGGTGGTCAGCAGGGATGGTGGTCAGCGCCTCATTGTTTATTCTCTCTTTCTCTCTCTCTCTCTCTCTCCGGGTTATCTTTGTTTTTCTCTCTCTCTCTTTGCTTACTCACACTCCATTCTCTACTTGAATTTTCTCCGTCTTCCCTTCTTCCACACACAACTTCTCAATCCCATTTTCCTACTCACTCTCTCTCTTTCCTTCATTCCCGTTTTATTCGTTTTTCTTCCCTCAGTCTTCTACTCTTCCCTCCACTCCCTTCTTTCTTCATTTCCTCCATAATAATATTTTTTTCATCATCTCCATCATCTCCTACACGGTTTTTCCACTTTTCATTCCTCTTGCACTCATTCCACCACTACCACCACCACCATCATCATCATCATCATCACCATCACCACTAGGCCTACTACTCTCTCCATCCCCACCACTTCTACCACAACCACCATAACATTTCACACACCACTACCATCCCACTATCACCACACCATCCTTCTCATCCTCACCATCACCATACATCATCTTTCCCTCCTTCTCTATACCTTCATCTTTCCCTCCTTCTCTATACCTTCATCTTTCCCTCCTTCTCTATACCTTCATCTTTCCCTCCTTCTCTATACCTTCATCTTTCCCTCCTTCTCTATACCTTCATCTTTCCCTCCTTCTCTATACCTTCATCTTTCTCTCCTTCTCTATACCTTCATCTTTCCCTCCTTCTCTATACCTTCATCTTTCCCTCCTTCTATACCTTCCTGTAACTCTCCATTCCTCACATCTTTCGAGTTGACCACTTTGCGAGTCCTTGTCAAGCTGCTGGAGGCGATTCACACTCTCGTCCTTTCGTGTCTCCTTCAAACTCAATTTTCGCCTTTTATTCCTCCTCTATTTGATTCGTCTCTTCAAGTACGTACACAAAGGTAAATATTTAAACTGGAGGTCATAAAAATACATGTCACCCCAAAAATATACGGTACACATTGACGAAACTGGTTGGGTGTTAACATGGTTGTGTGTTAGCATTAGTCCATCAGTCTAACACTTTCCTAACACCTCCATCCCGCCTTACCCTTGCACGACCAATCTGTTTTACACTCTTTTCCACTCGACCTCAATTCTCAATCATTTCTCACATTCCTAACCACGACTCTCTCTCTCTCTCTCTCTCTCTCTCTCTCTCTCTCTCTCTCTCTCTCTCTCTCTCTCTCTCTCTCTCTCTCTCTCTCTCTCTCTCTCTCTCTCTCTCTCTCTCTCTCTCTCTCTCTCTCTCCGTACCCTGACCATTCATCTCTCACATCCCTCAGCATAACATTTATACTCTCCCACAATCTCCTCTCCTTTTCCTTCACCTGCTACCATCTCTCTTCCCGTCTCCATAAAATGTCTTTCCATCCCAATTATCACCCCTTTCTCCTTTTCATCCTTACCCATGGAGCTAGAATAGGAGGAGGCGGCCCGCGCGTTCATTTGGGTCTCAGTGGAGTGAAGCCAGTCAGGTCCTCAGAAGCCAACGCCTAGTATTGGCAAGAAAGGCTGACCACTCATAGTACCCATACAGTTTACCCATATTCCTCACCATGTTTATTCATTTTTAATTACGGTATGACATGTATTTCGTATTCTTTAATTAATAACATACAATTCACACATCTTTCAATAATATAAATAGAAATTTATAAATTACTGACCTATCACTCTATACCAAATTGGCCACTGAAATGTATAAGTTTTGTATATATTTGTCAACTCTTTACTTTCACTTTGGATGCCAACTTCTTAGTAATTCGTTTGGCCTTATATACATATTTCACCTGCAAATATGATTCAGCAACTGCCTTAATTAACTAATTCAAGTGATTATCAGTCGTACATGTGGCCAGCTAAAGTAGAAAATATGTATTTGTGGGCATAATATATTAACACTGATATTATTATTTTGCTACAAACTACCCTCTCCAAAGTGGTGCTGGACCCTCTTTCCCTAAACAGTTTTTCTGATGTAATACATATATCAATTACATTATCAGATGGATACACCAAGTTTACTCTGTCTTTAAGTTTTACCAAGGAAAGAATATGTTTATCAGTCTTGTCTGAGTTTAGGACAACAATGTATGGTTCACAATACAAGGACTTCATTAACATATATATCAAATCCTGCTATATATAAAACTATCTTATTTGTACACTTTGAGAGATGAGACTAACTTGGAATATACATGTATTCCTCTGGCTCTATATTAACAGAATCAGATAATATCCTACTTTTCAGAACAGAGTCATTGATTACCTAAAGAGAAACATTATTTTTAATATTTCTAACACACTTGCTTGACAAACTTAAAATTGGAACAGAATCCCATGGTATGCATTTCCTTGGAATAATAGGCATGGCCAAGTAACCGATCATCCTAACTAGGGAGGCAAAATTAATAATGCAGTATTTAATGATGCATGTAATGCCAATTACAGTTACACTGGGAAGGATGCCAACTCTTATATTGTAAATATCATGAAGTCGGAAAAAGAAAAATAACTGAATTATTGTTGTATATTCAAAACCATGACATTTTCAACCTTAGTGATGGGTTGGTGATGGGTCTCACAAACGTAATCCCTTAATGAACTTCCTAATTGATAAATCGGTCCCTCCCTAAGTAACACACAAACACAGCCGTTTATTAATTTGTTTGGTGACCCTCCCTCACACGTAAACATATTTTACCACACCCAGATTGTACACACACATACACAAGCACACGCACACACACACACACGCATAGACATACACATGACATACTTTGATAACTGCATAAAAAGGAACTGCTTTACTGTATAATATGTTATTTCTTCACTCTGTCCTGACCACTGAAGATAGTGGTAGTGTTCACCCAAACTGTTTAGTGACAATATATTTCATTGTCTGCAGAATGTATGAATTAATCACCTTTTGGGTGACATAAGTCATGGCCAGATTAATAATTAAGGAGCGGCTGGCGAGCTTCTTGCCAATCCCAATATGGCTGACCTGACCTCACTTTTCTGACCGCGGGTCGTCTCCTCCTATTCTAGCTCCATGTCCTTACCCATCTCCTCCCTTCCTCCACATTTCTCTCACCTCTCTCCTCCTTTCCTATTTTTCTCCTCACCCATCTCTACCCTTTCACCTTTTCTCCCCTTATCCCTCTCCACCCTTACTCATTTTCTCCCCTTATCCCTTTTCCTCCTCCTCCTTCTTGTCGTCCATCACCAGCCTAACCCCAGCCAGCCTCTCCTTATCTCAGACCATCAAGGGAGATCACAGGTATAGATACAGTAAAGACCCACCCTAATGTCCGCCTCTGCACGCGTCCACACCTCCTACTGCTACTGATTCTTACCCCTCCCCCACTCCTACTCCTTCACTTGTCTTTCTTCTCTCCCTCCCCTTGTCTTTCTTCTCTCCCCCTCCCCTCGTCTTTCTTCTCTCCCTCCCCTTGTCTCTCTTTTCTCCCTCCCCTCGTCACTCTTCCTCCTGCTGCCACTTCTTCTTCGCCTCCTCCTTCTTCACTTTTTCCCTCTCTTTCCACTTCTTTGACCTTCCTCTTCCTGCTTCTTAATCCTCTTCCTTTTCGTCTACATACCTCACCCTTCTCTCCCTACCTCCCTCCCTTCCTACATTTATCACATCTTTATCCCACCCCAGCATTCCTACTCGTCATTAGTATCGCGGCTTCATCTCCTATAATCCCGCCTCTATTTATTTCAGCGTCGCTCTTTATCCTAATGTAAATACCTCTAAACCTCACCCGACTTAGCTACTCTTTTGCTGAGCCCTCCACTTCCCTTCTTCCTCTTCCCATGTGTCGTTCGTTCCCTATCATTTCAAAATGTATATATACATTTTCTTTAATCAAATCTCACTGTATATTCTCTTCAACTCTATGGCTCCCCTTTCTCTTCATACTTGAGCATGGTAGTACATAAGGGTACACTGAAGAATAAAAATAGTTTAATCTTATCATATTATGGCTAGGGACAAAGTGAGTGAGTACACGTGTTTGGCCAGCCATTACACACACACACACAGCAGAGCACCAGCCAACACTTTACCTGTGTCTCCATAGCAGTGTTCCCCAGGGCCAACAGAACGCAAAAGGCCACATCAACAACAACAGGAAGTGGGCACCAAGACACACACGACAATCACAACAACTGTTTTGTTTACTAATAGTTTTACATTCCCATTTTTAATATTGCGACATCAATCTTCATCACCCTTAAATTGACCACATGAACAGCTTCCAGGAACTGAAATGGAAGTGAAATTCACCTAACATCAAGTCAGAATCAAGATAAACTTCACTCACATATCGCTAACTTGTCCAGAATCTTTCGCTGTGGTAGCCTACACGGCCTACAGACTGACAGTGCACGATTATCAAATTGTCAATCAGCTTCAGTAGGTACCGTACAACAAAGCCTTTTAATTTTACTTGTAGGGACTCTATATCAACAAACACACATCTAGCTATAGGCCTACAGTACAGTATGTCAATAAAATTAACCCCTTTCCCGTTTCCAAATATTAAATATATTGACTCCACATTACAAGACTTTTTTTCCAAACTTTTTCCAAATGTCAAAGTGACACGACATTCCGACCTCTTCCTGCCGTCATGAAACCCGATATCCCGAGGTCTGTGTGGGGTTGAAAGCCTCCCAAGGGGGAGAGAGAGCGTGTGACCCGACCCGCTATGGTGCTGACCTGACCTGACCAGACCTGACTTGACGGGTGCCGGACCGCTTGACACAGCACTCCAGGGACATCAACAGGTCAACATTTGCTGTGTACACAAGGTCACAAAAGTATCTTCAAAGTATTGTGCATATGACCAAATACAACTTGACAACAGAGTAGATAGCTTGATGGAATTGGAACCAAATGGTTAATGCGAGTCCATGTCAAACGCAGAGAGTATATTAATTTTGCTTCAGGGTCTACTGGCTACACAGGAAAATGCTCTCTACCTCGTCACCAACTCACGGCATAAAAGTGTCGATAAACATTTGGGTAATGCTATTTTTCATAGTCATATTTTTATAATTACTGTCTACAACGTTTAGTTATCACGTTTAGCAATCTCGCCGAGGCAGTTTCGAGTAGATCCCCCCCCTCTCAAAACCCCACACCCTAACGTCAGACACAGTGTTACCAGAATCACTCTCACACATCTAATAAGGTGCCTTGTCTTGCTTGGGGATTTACTTTTGAGTGACTGTACTGTACCCTCCGCCTTGTTCTCACCTCCTAAGCTTTCATCTCATCCCCTTCTTTGGTATTCCCGGCATTCAGGCCAAAAAATGTCAACAATCCAGTTATGTTCTACAGGATCCTTTCACTGTCCTTATTTTTAGACGTACCGTACAGTAGTTTCTATCTGTCTGCATTTCTGTCTGTAGTTTCTATCTGTCTGCATTTCTGTCTGTGTGTCTCTCTCTCGGTCTGTCTGTTAGGCTTTTCCTTCCTTTGTTTCTTCCTACAGATATGAATAAATACAACATCTTTTAACCTTATACTATATACCCATTCCTTTCTTCATTTAGGCCCTACCTTCCTTACCACTGCTTCCTCCCCTTTCCCACCTCAGCCTAACAATAATAATTTACGGATACTGCAAGATATTGTTCCTCTCTTGGTATACACTAAATTATTGACCACTTCTACCCTTAGGCTATAATTTATTATAGACTAGCGGAACAGATCTAACACGAACTACTATTAAGGCTACCTATCATCCCCCACACTTCATCCTTTAGCAGATGTGATTAGCGGCTCTAGTATAGAAGCTTCTGCCTATCCTGCAATCATATTTTGTATCCAAATGGAATCTTGCGGGCTGATAAGAACTGTTGACTGACCCCTCACCGAACACGCCTCCTCCTCCACACCCCGTCATCTCATCCCTGAAGTGCCTCTCACTATGACTTGATGTATGTACAGTGTCGGTGCGTATCTCATTGCTATGTATCTGAACCTTCGATTCTGCTTGCGTCAGAACTCCGGGAAACGATAGCAAGGAATCACTCAAGTACTGTCTCAACATTAGGATATGCAACTTCTGCCATCCTTCTCTCCCCCACCACCAACTTAAGGGACCCTGTGATTTAGTCAGAATATTGGGGATAAACGAGGCCTTTAAATATTGCCACGAAACACAATCTATATAGAAAGAGCTTGTTTCGTGACATAGTCATAAGGAATCAGAAGCCACCAGTCTCATAGCCTACACGATCACAGAGTCCTCAACATCCTTGCTCCCCCCCCCCCTTTTTTTTCCCCCTTCTTACTGCCTGACTTGATACGGTCGAATCTACATTTAAGCTATTTCTGTGTTAATCAATATCCGTATCTTGTTATCCTATTTTATCAACATGGGTCAAATGAGAATGCATAGTGGTGGCTTTTGCGAACAACTGTCATAACTTTCAATTACAGCACTTCAAAAAGTACGGTATCACAGACATCGGAAAGTCAGACCCTCGGCCGTAGGAAAACCCGACAAGTTGGTAACAGTGGGCCCTTACAACTCTACCCCCTCCCCTTTGCTCTAATTACTTCCTTTCCGGTCCCTCCATATCATTAACCACCCCTTCAAGAGTCACTAATAACCCTTCCCTTCTGGGCCCTAAACTACCCATGGTCCAGGCATACCTCCAACCCCTAAAACTACCCATTCCCTAGTCCCTAACAACCCTTTCCCTCCTACCCTTAAATTGCCCCTCCCTTTCCCTCCTACCCTTAAATTGCCCCTCCCTTTCCCCTCACAACATCACCACTCCCCACTAACTCCTCCCTTTCCCCCACGGTCGTCATCACTAGGCTACTCCCAAATAATAATGCCCACATCCCCTCCCATTTCTCTCCCCCTTCCTTAAAAATAAATAGTTTTTCCTCCACCTGCATTCCCCTCCCGTCCTGTCCCCTGACAATTTCACCCCATATCCCTGACCACTGAAACCTTCCAGTGACAACAGTACCATTCACTCCACCTTTCTTATCCTCTCTTCCTCTTCCCCTACCCCTCCCCAGACAACTCCACCCCTACCCTTGAACACTGTAGCGTCCCTTACCCTCTCCCTTCCTTTTCCCCTTCTCCTTTTACTTTTCTCCACCCACAACAGAAAATTTAATATAATTCCCTACCGCACACTCAAAAACTTGATACGGACACCCCACTCTCCTCCTTTCCTTCTCTCACTAAACTGAGAACCCCTCCCCCTTGCCTATTCCTACCCCTCCTCCTACTCTGCCCACTGTTCTCTTCCTCCTCCCCTCCCCGTCTAGTCCAACAAATATCCTAAGGGAAACTATACCAAACAAGGTTGTCCAGCTCGTCCCTCTTGACACCCTAAAGGGAACAAAGAGTTTGTTGGCCAGTTGAAGGCTAAGGATTCCTCCAAATTAGGCCAAAAGACACCATCTACACAGAAGGAGTCTGTTTTGTGGCCTACTTTGTTAAGAGACAAGCACCAAAACCGCAAACATCCTAGGCTGCAAAATAATGATACAAATCTCCTAGCGTGGTATAGTTGCTACAAAAATATATTATTTATGTATATGGAAGGGCCTCGTCACGTCAAGGCCGCAATCAGACTTTTTCTAACGCATAATTTCTGCCACAAATTATATATACATATATATATATTACCAGACGTAATCCAGTGTGGCAATGGGAAAAACTCGCATGCTATGAAAACTTGAACAACTGTTCTTTCCTTAAACTTTGGGTCTGATACAAACTCTTGGACATTTTGCGTCGGAAGAAGAGAGAATTCCAATGCATATGTGGATGAGCAACAAATTTCTCGTTTTGTTGAATGGAGTGTCGTTAGGCTCATCATCCGTTGTGTCATATAGTGTTTCGAGCAAATTGTGTAACGATAGTTCATTGAGCAACAACTGGACTACTGTATTGTACCCTGTGTACCCTTTAGCGCTCGGGATATTCTCTTCTTAATATGAGTAATGCTTGTGTAATTTCAACATGAGATAGAAAGTAGTACATGAGGCTGATCTCCTGACACAAAGAAACAAAAATATACCGAGAGTAGCCTAATCTGTTGGCCATAAGTGGGTTCTTTTATCTGACGACCCCGATAGCCTAATGACTCGGAAATAACAGTCAAATACCCGATCCAGTCACTCCACCCTTTCCTTTGTTCCTTTATGTGAGCTTACGACCCCGACCCATATGAAACAAACAGAAGCATTAAAAAATAAGTGATTTACAACCAGAAACTAAAGTCATGTCCATCGCCACCAGAGATGTGTGTAGCCTAATTACTTTCTGGGTTGTGATGCAATATTGTTTGATTTTCGTAGAACTTAAAATCTCTTAGAAGTTCCCATGAGAGTCATTGTTTGGGCAGTGAAATGTAACCCCAAACTATATATATATATATATATTATACAGCACAAATAAAATTCTTAATCTGTCCTTTGGTTCAGGCAACAGTGAACTCTATTATTGTCACTGATTCTCTTTACAAACCCTTCGTCGTCATATATAATGTCAGTTCACATCGGACAACACGATAAACTGTGATAATCTACGTGGATTCTATAAGGATGAATATAAATATGTATTCGTATGCATGGAGATTGGAGATGGAGCGTTACACCTTCTTAAATGTTGTGATAATACGGTTGGACGATATGGTGAAGCTTCTGTAATTCCCTTTGTTATAATAATACCCGCTTATTGAAATATATATTCTTACCCAAAGTGAAAACTGTTGAAAATATTGCCTGTTCTTTCTGACCCTGATCAATATGACATTCCATCTAACTACACAAATAACAAGCAAGTATACAGGGCTCTGAAGAACATTACAAATTATGTTTTAACGTTATAGAGTTCATACAACAAATATATTTAAAAAACTATAGAAATATTATTGTCCACGACTGTATGTTATTCAACTCACTATTGTCAAACGACTTTAAAATGGTAAATAACCTCTTAAATGTTATTTCATTGCATTAATTATTAGGCTACTAGAGAACTGAACACACATGCATACTCACGCTGTAGCTGCAGATTCCTGTAGGGTGGGTATATATATATCCTGAGTTAGAGAGACACCAAAGTTTCTTTCAAACTTTTTCTATATCAACAACAATAACAAGAGCACAGCAACATCAAATTTGTACTACGTAATTCACATCACTCATCATCCATTTCCATTAATTCTTTCCACTATGGCAACATTAATTAAGCACGTGTTGGATAAAGAGTGTCCCGTGGAGTTTCAAGATAATCACCGCAAGAACCACATGGAGAAGTAGATAGAGAAAATCACTGCGCGAGGAATCAGGGCAGAATCTGAGCCTTCCTTCCTTCCACTGCGAGGTCCCCGCCCGACACTTGGCGATTGAGGGCCGCGCGGGTCCCTCGGTGGTGTAAAGACGCGGCTCTCCTAGTTGCCACCTAATATTAATTCATCGTATTTTTATCTCTCGCCGTACTCTCTCTGGGGCGACTCGCCTCTCGTGGGCACCAATTGAGTATACACACGCGGGAGTTTATGTGTGTGTGTGTACGTGTGTGTAGGTAGACGCGAGGCTGTGTATAATAAGGGAAAGACGGTGTTAATGCACTTGAACTTTCATGTATTGAGGGAGCCAATGTTGTGTTGTGTGGGTTTCGGGAGGAGGAGAGGAGTAGGAGAGGAGGGTAGGAGCGTTGGCCACCTGTTCTCAGTCCCTGCATCCCGGCCTTGGAGGGAAACAGCTGAGATCTTAACACGGGGAGAAAGAAAGAGAGAAGAAGAGGGTGGAAGGGAGGAGACAAACAAAAAATTATGACTAGGCTATAATGTAAATCTGTTGCAAGTGGTTTTGCCAGCGTTTGTTGTGGGAATCTTTGGACCTGAGAGGAAGAAGAAAAAGACAAAGAGGATAAGAAGAAAATAAATAAAAAAGGAAGGAGTAAGAGAAAATGCGCCTTAGTTAATAAATATGCCTCGTTTTGGCTTGGTACAAACAGCTAAACTCGGTCTCCTGTACTTGATGTGTGTGTGGATGTTTATGATTTCGAAGGAGGAGGAGGAGGAGGAGGAGGAGGAGGAGGAGGGATGAGAGTGAAGAGGGGGAGTTTAAATGGAAAGGAAAGGAGAGGTTGAACAAAGGGAGGGAAAGAGGAGACGGTTTAGCCAGCGGATGAGGGAGTAGGGGGGAGAGGGAAGGGAAAGTAATGGAAGGGAGGAGGAGGGTGGTGTCGAGAGGGAAAGAAGGGATCGAGGTGGGAGAGAAAAAGGAAGAAAGGAAAAATAGAAGGTAAAGAAAACGCTGGCTACAATAAGGAAAAGTGAAGAGGGAATGGAGAGAAAGTAGGGAAGGAGTACACGGACGGGTTGAGATGAAGAGAAAGGAAGGAAAGGAAGATTACATCCATAATATGAAGAAGGGAGAAATATATGGAATGATAGATAGAGTTTAAAATGTTGATGAGAGAGAGAGAGAGAGAGAGAGAGAGAGAGAGAGAGAGAGAGAGAGGGGGGGGGGGGAGAGAGGGGAGGGGAAGGCACGACAGGAACTCCCCTTTCATTGAGACCGTTGGGGAGGGAGGGAGGTTATGAGGAGGTAGGTAGAGAGAGGATAGGTGGCTGGAGTTGTAGGTGGTTGAATGGGTGGCCTCTGGGTTCAAGTAGGTGGGCTTAGGTGGGTGAATGAGGAGCAGAGTTGGATTGTTTGAGTGAGTTGGAAGAATAGAGAAACATGAATGGGGAAACAGTGTCTGAGTATGGGAAAATGGAGAGAGCGATAGTGAGTGTGAGAGTAAATGGGAAGAGTTAATGTTTGGGATGAGAGTGGATGGGTGAGTAGTTTGTGGGGAGTGAGAGTGAATTGGGAGAATGAGAGTGAAAGGGAATCAGTGGAGGAGGGAGGGTGTAGGATGAAGAGGGAGGAAGGGAGGGAACATGAGCCGACCAGGGCGTGAGTGATTGGATACGGTCTGTGTTGGGATGGGAAGGATGAAATGAGGGTGATGGGTGGACAGTGTGACAGAGGGAGTTGGGTATTGAGTGGACAGTATGAAGGTGGGGGTATGTTGTTGGATGGACAGTGTGACGGTGGGGGTATGTTGTTGGGTGGACAGTATGAAGGTGGGGGTATGTTGTTGGGTGGACAGGGTGACAGGGGAGTATGTTTTTGGGTGGTGTAGAGGAACTGAGATAGAATTCTTACACACTCACACAAGGAAACGAAAAGAAACCCAGACCTAAAAACTATACAATTATTACACCAAAAACTGAATACGAACAGAAATTTTGACCCTAAAGCCCTCTTCTAGGTTTACGATCCAAACCTACAGTAACTAGGCAAGTACAGTACTGAATAAAGGCTTTCCCGAGTCAGTAACCACAGAATACAGTCTTCAGAGAATTCTAGGTACCGTACAGTACTCGTCCGGGAACTGGGAAGAAACAGTGAACCCAAATCCCACAACTAAAAAGGGATGCCTCACCAGCCCGGCCCTTTGGCAGGTTTAGGTTCCTTAAAAATCAAATAAACAATATAATAACTAATCCGATGACAGTCACTTTTCCTTGGCTTCAATAACCCAACTAAATATTGACAACAACATACCGTATACAATTTCCCTTACAGGTGGACAGAGTGACAGAGGGAGTAGAGTGTTGAGGTGTCAGAATGATTGGCAGGATATGGGATGAATGGCAAGGTGTAAGCAGAGAGTTGGATAGGTTGTACAGCCTGTGGTGAATCGGGCACGTTGTGAGCATGGTAGTTAAACTTGAAGGAATGGACAAAGAGTAAACACTAAGGAAAGTTGAATATGGTAGACCGGACAATGGTCAGGGTATGGACGGAATGGACAAGGTATGGATGAAGAAAATTTGAGCAGTGGGAAGAGGATGGGTAGGGTAAGGGTAGGGTGTGGTGGGTCAGCATGTACTGATCTCCACTCAGCCCCCTGTCAGACCCCTACCCAACAGACACCAGACCCAGGGGATATGGTGGTGGTGGTGGTGTCTGGTAGGGTGGGTGTCTACTGGTCTCTGGCCTCTACATCCTTCTCCTAGTCTATTTAAATCCACCTATTTCCCAAATATATAAGAAAAAAAACACATATATATATGTGTGTGTGTATGTAGGTTATCTGTATATGTAAATAATTGTGACTGAGGTTCCCAATACCTGCCCACATGACCTCCTCCACACAACCATCCTGGGAATAATCTGTACATTATATACATGGGGAGGGAAAGTTGAGGCACCCCTGTGTGTGTGTGTGTGTGTGTGTTAACCCTACCCGTTCTCTTTATCTGGCACTGTTTACATGTGCAGATTATGGCTGGGGGTTTGGATCGTCTCTCTAGCGCCATCTTAAGCATTTTTTTACTCACATTTTTCTACTTCCGCTGTTCTTCCCATTCCATTCCACACCGGCCATGTTTTATCAGTGCAAATAGTCCACTTAATATTTTATATCATATTACATTTTTACCTTGTGTCTAGTTTTCCATTCATTCTCTTTTTCTTTTAATTTCATTTCTACATCTTTTTTTACCGTTAATTATTGTTTACTTTTATTTTTTATCAGTTTCTATCATCCTGTTGCTTCTGTTTGTTTTCATCAGCTCTTGTCTCCCTGCTTTCCAAATAAGTTTACCCACTTTTATAATAACGCTTCCTCGATTTCATCCTATTCCTTTTCAATTAACCATCCCATTCTCTGTCTTTCATTCTGACCAATAATTATTTCACCTTATATATTCCTTACTTCAGTTCCTAAGTTTAAACATTTATTAACCTTCAACTTCTGTCTTATTCCCTTCTCATATGCTCTTCCTGATACATTTTTTCTTTATAGCGTGTGTGTGTGTGTGTGTGTGTGTGTGTGATAGAGAGAGAGAGTTTTTTTTTTTTTTTTTTTTTTTTTTGTGTGTGTGTGTGTGTAGAGATGAGGGAGGGGCACTTGAGGTAACGTTGCCCTTACCTGTATTGTTTTTGCAAGTAGTCCTTACATGGCATCAGGCTGAAGGGTGTTTTACATATTTACTCGTCTGTCATCACACGAAGGCGTTCGTTTCCTAAACCACCACGAGTTATGAGTCGAGGCTTCCAATGTTGTCAGCAAATTATCACCCACATAAAATACAAACTCTGACTTCATTAAAATAATATTATGTTAGAGCTTAATAGACGATCGATGTTTTATTTAACTCACTCTCACATCCATTACAAGATGACAAAATGTCCCATAATGTTAGAATTATTAGGACAAAATGACACTATACGAAACTCAGCCATATTCACTGAAAAGAGACCAATATTATATATAATGAATTCAAACTTATGGTAAATTCTTTGTTGCAAAAAAAAAAAAAAAAAAAACTTGCCGTGTTCAATGTGATATCATAAGTATCCACATAACCTACAATCTTACTCAGTAGCATGACGAATTACGAACGTGTTGTACGAATACCTTTACGTACAAGGTTTAAATAATTCTTTAAACTTTGTTTACGTATAAGGGTGTACTAAGTCGGGCAAATAGAGCATATGGAAATGCAACTGGTAAAGATTTACATATGTACGGTAGGTGAGATCTCAACTCTGTCAGTAGTGTATATCTCAAATGTATTAGTACTTTTGCATAAACACACTGAAGTCACTCACTAATGGAAACAGCAGCCACCCTATATCAGATAAAAAGTTTTGTAATTGTGTGTGGATATACAACACACACACACACACACACCATCTACATGCATTCCTCCTACTCCTCCTCCTTCAGCACTTTCCACTTCCCAACACTCATTCATGCACGACCGTCATAACTCAGCATACCGTCCGCTACACTCACTCTCCCTCTCTCCCTTTACCTCCTTCACACAGTCATAGTCACCTCAACACACACATAGAAACACATTAGTCACCATCTTCCCCACACTGTGACATCAATCCACCCTTCTACATTTCCCCATTCTCTAACCCCTTCCGCTCTATCTTGCTCTCTGCACCTCCCACCTATGCACCTTATAATCTCTCCCCTATCACATTAAACTTCTCTTCACCTCACCACCATCACACACTCACAGCCAATTAAGCACATTTCTCTTCATTCCACCTCATCACATGCACCTTATAACTTGACCTCGCTCCACCACCCAAGTCCCTTCCTTCTCCTTCTTCACACAACTCGACCCCATCCATCCACGACCCATGTATGTATGTATGTATGTAGAGGTCACCAATAGCCTTCATGCCTCGAGTTCCAACCCACCACGATTCACTCCCTTCCCTCAGTCAGTCCTCCATGCAGTCAATACCCCATTTCGATAAAAATGCATTAAAAACAATATCTCCGACCCATTCTGAATAAAATAACGCTCCCCCGGTAAAAGCCTGGAGGAGAAGTGGACAGTGTTGGAGTCAAGTCTTGTGTATTTTCAAGAGGAGAGTTTAAACACTGGTCGACGTGGTCCGTGCACACCCGTGTTGGTATAATAATTATTTCTTATTACCTGGCGGCGGCGACTCGGGGTGACGCAGGCACCTTCAAGCCTCATGCACCACCTCCATATGTCTTTTCTCTGCTGATATCATTCGCTCACTCGCTCATTTATTCATGCACGGTCAACTAAACACACACTCATACACACACACACACACACACATTTACACACTTTCATTGTTCTCTCTCACACATATGCACGTACTCCTTCACTCAGACAGACATGCGTACACACACACACACACACACACACACACACACACACACACACACACACAAACATTACCTCATTCATTCAACTCTTCGTATTCATCCACGACCGCCATTTCTGATCTTCATTCTTATTATTTACCTTCAGTGTCATTTTTTTTATCACGCCTTTCTCCAGCTTCTTCCCTTCTCCCTTAATAAATCCTCCTCCTTCCTCCTCCTCCTCTTCCTCTGCGATCTCTCTCCCCACCCACCCAACACCTTCTTTCTTTTTCTCCAGGTTCCCGTTCAGTCGCACATTTCCTCTTTGTTTCTCCTTACACCCTGAACACTTTTTCATTGTCCGTTCACCGTTCTCTCCATGCACTCTTCTCTCTCTCTGTCTGTTTGTCTGTCTCTCGGTCTCACTGTCTGTCTGTCTGTCTGTCTGTCTGTCTGTCTGTCAGTCTGTCTCTCTCTCTCTCTCTCTCTCTCTTTAACTGTTCTTCCCTGGCCTGACCATGCACCTCTTTCACTTATATATACCCCAACTCATCCTTTCAAAGAGTCCAGTATATCACAAATTTTATTCCAGCATTTCGTTGTTACTTTTTCGACACATATTAATAAACCTCATGGTATATCGAAGTCTTTTTTCTTATTGTTGACGTAAAATGGATTTAGGGTACTTCGACTCTATAATTAAGGGGGTGCGGGAATAGGGGGACAGGGTCCGACTGGCTTGGGGGGTTTAGTGGGGCGCGGGTGAAGGGGGACAGTCTTGGGCAGGTTTTGGGGTGGGTGCGAGTAAGGGGACAGGCTTGGGGGAATTTAGGGGTGTGAGAGAATATGGGACAGGCTTTTTACCCCCCTCACTAAGCCTGTCTGTCCCCCTATTCCAGCACCCCCAAACTACCACCCCCACCAAGACTGTCCCCTACTCCCGTACCCCCTTATAAAAAATATACAGCAGTTGCCTTAATATACACTCTTATTTTGTCCATCTATCTACTCTGTCTGGTACACCCTTATCTATCTACTCTGTCTGGTACACCCTTATACTTTATATAGACAGAGAACAACAAGGTGGAACGATATGAATGTAAAAGTGCAACAAGTGAAAAGAAAATCCACGGGAGAAGTAAAATATATTAACATTTGTGTTTCGTTGTCGTATAAAAAAAAGGTATATATGTATGTATCTGAAAAAATATAATATATATAAAGTATTAAATCTTTAAGGACTTAATGAAAGATGAAAATTAAATATATTAAACATACTGAAAATGGAAGGG
>JAWZYT010004127.1:47500-55000 GCA_034508575.1 Petrolisthes manimaculis
TCTCAGTGAAGGTTTAGCTAAATACTTGATGCTGGAAGGATCTGAGCGTTTTCTATAGTAAAGTTGTACCCAAAATATATGTGTGTGTATGGCTATGATAATTACAGGATAGCACAGTCGCCCATATTTCACCCTTCCTCAACAGTGTAAAACATACTCTCTCTCTCCATCGTCGTTAACTCAGGAGAGATGGGAAAACAAGAGAATCGATGAAGAGAATAATTATTTGACAACTCTTCTTACACACTGTTTACTGAGGTAGAAAATCCATTATCGTGGCCTCTTAAAGTTGAGTTGAGCTCCTATTGTGTACTGTCTTGCTCATAAAATAAAATCCGATTGGTCTGGTGAGTTCGGAAACAATTCATATATGTATACCCACTTATCGGAAGGGTTGGTACTCCAGATTCTCTCTCTGTAGATCCCATGTTGTTTTATAGTAAATGTCGAGACAATCGCTTGACCATTTGTAAATAATTATATAAGAATATATAGCTTTATTGACAGATTACATTGGAATAACAACACAGTAATAATACCAGTTTGATTCAAAGTTGTAAATATCAGTCAACATTCAGGAAACGTAATATTGTTAATTAATGCATTGTTAATTAATAACGATTGATTCCCGATAAAAACATATAGGCTTTCCATCGAGTTGAACAATACCAACACCAAGAATGAGTGTGAAAATAAAAGGGCATAGACCCAAGGCCGTGAATGTGTGCCAAGAGTCCACAGGTGTGCCAGGCGACCCCAAGTGTAAACAGTTGGGGTGGCGACCAGTAAACACACCAGTCTATACGTCGCTAGTGTTTGTTTGCTTCTCCTACAGGTTCACTTCTTCTGCCCTAGGTACATACACACACACACACACACACACACACACATACATACATAGACACACACACATACACACACACACACACACACAGGACAAAAATGTGCAGATGAATAAAGGGGGAATGATGGAGCTGAGAAAAGGGTTGAGTTTATTTGGTGATATGGTTCAAGTTGATCCTATAACCAGAAGTGATTTTGTGGGTTTATTGTGATGCTGACTCGCTTTGGATGTTCTATAGTACGAATCCTTCTGTCATGTACCAAAATAAAAATTCTATGATCGCTAATAACAACCAGCAAGAAAAGTGTTGTTACCTTAAGTCGGTGTAAGTAGACCATGGCATGGTGAGTCCAAAATCAGCGAATATCATTATAAGAAGTCTGAACTGTGCGAATATTATGACTACAATGTATGATATGGCTTGAATTAAACTTGTGCACTTTCATTGTGTGAAAGGTCCATCACTGTTACCAATACATACTGTATTTACTTGATTATTTATCATTACTTGAATATTTTGACATAGTTGCTATTCCTCTTTGATTTGAATATTTTCACAAGGTTAATATTCCTCTTAGGATCGAATATTTTATTTAGGTTACAAACTAGAAAAGTTTTCGGGTTCCGTAGACCTCCACTACGGCAGTGCACAAAGTCTACAGTCCTCTAGAGTCACCCTTGTACCCGACCCACCAATCGACCTCAAAAGTTCAATCACTTCTTCCTTGCTGCTTATCCTATCGCCCAACAAGATTTCTTGAAAACTGGTTCATAATTTTTTGAGATATCTTGTTTACAGACAGACTGACTGACAAGGCAAGGCATTCACATAACCTCCTCCTACATCGTTGGTGCAGTTAATTACTTATACTGTCCGAGCCTGTACATCTATCTGTAATGAATATTGCTCTCGCTTTTAATAACACCAGCTGGCTCGCCCCCTCATAAATCTTAGCAAATCTGGAAGCGTTATAGCATACAGTATATCTCTCTTAAGTACCACGATATCTTTCTCACGTAGGCTAAGCTGGCACGGCTGGCAAGGAGAAGGACTGAGGCAAGTGAGGTGGGTTGGTGATTGGTGCATGGATAGTGTGAAGTAAGGGATGGTTATGTATGAAAAGAGTGAATGGTTTGTAATGAATAAGATGGTCGGTTGGACAGAATGGTCGCTCGGTAGATAAGTAGGTATAGGTAGGTAGGTGGATGAGATGAGGAAGGTAAACAGTTGTTGATAATGAGAAGAAAGGATGGGCGATAAGGATGATAGTGAGAGCAGTGGGAGGATGAGATGCAGAGGGTGGGTTGTGGGAAGATGGTGAAGCTGATGGATGGAGGTGAGTGATGGGTAAAATGAAGCGAGTTTGGGGTGGAGGGTATAATGTGGGTGGATGTGGGAGCCGGGTAGCGTATATAATGAGGGTGGGTGATGGGTGGCGTGAGGGTGGGCGAAGGGTAGAGTGGGGTAGTGGGTGGGCGGGTTGAGTGGTTTGATAAGGAGCAGTGTATAGGTGAACGAGAGGTGGTTATGTGAAGCGAGAGTCTGGTTGTGTGTGTGTGTGTGTGTATGTGTGTGTGTATTTCCGACTGTGTGTGTATGGCTAGTGAGTGAGTGAGTGAACAGTATACAGTGTGGGTATAAGCTTGAGGAAGGCAGAAGTATATATTATAGGCCTTGTAACACAGAGAGACCCTTGTCCTGTCTATACCCATGCTGCCCCACCACCACCATCATCATTACACCACTACCACCACTACCACCACCACTACCACTACCACCACCACCACCACCACCACCACTACCACCACCACCACCATCACTACCCCAACCATAAACAAGGGCTTCTGTCTCATCTCGCAGTTATCGGGCTCGTGTTACTCTCAAACTCGACTCTTATACTTAACTTTGGTTTTGTCTGTTTCATCTGCTTTTTTTCTCTCCAATTTTTTTGTGTTCGTCCTAAATCAAACTCAAAACTGTGCTCTTTTTATTTTTTTTTATTTTTGCACTACTGATGCAGAGAGACATAGGGTTGTGGTGCCTATAAGCAACACCATTTTTTACCCTATTTTAAGATAATTTTCAAGTCGTAAAGTCATAAATTTGTTCCACATTTTTTTTATAATATTATTTATGGTTGTGGTGTTGTATTTCTCTGTAATATGAAAATCAAGGTTGCAGCACAGGATAAATTTTCCCTCGATGTTTATCCTGTCCATCCTCTTTGGTTTTTCATTTTACATACAACTATCTATAAACACTGCCAGCGTTGTCCGTATTCAAGAATATCACTATCGTATATCAAAACCTTAGGAAGCCCATGACGTATTTGAATATTGCGTGTTAAGATACTTTGAATAAATTGTTGAACATGATATTATGGAAGGAAAAGTCGAGTTATTTTATATTTATATTTTTTTTGACTGATTAAAAAATTTGCTCTGCCTTTGTCATGTAAATTCAAGTCGGACCGGTTCTATGCACAGACAGTTTAATCGATGGCCTGGAGTCCCATCATACATACATACATATACCCAAGGGCACCTAATTATTCCTCCTTCAGGAATAATGTCCAGAAACTCTGAAGTTGAGTCCACCTGCTTTCCACACAACACAACACAACTCCCTTCCTCGCCTGTCCACTTTTATACTTGAATTTCATGCTCTGGTTTTAGGAGAGAAATTTCTACAACATCAGGTAAATTTCCACCGTTTGTAAAATAAAAAAAAATGTACGACAGTCGGTATATAGCAAGGAACGGAAACGAGTTAATTAAGGTGACAGTACACTTCTGATATACTGGACTAACTTGATTACTCCAAAGTTTGTCAGGAAACAGAACCAGATTAAGAGAAATGATGGTGTCCTGTTGTTGCTTGGACTACTTTTGGAGGAATCAGTTACTCCAGATTTACCAACACTTTTAATTAATATGGCTCTGATCTTGATTATGAGTCTGAGTTCTATCTCTCCACATTATCTCAGTCTCTCTTACCACCTTCTCCTTCTCTTAGCGTTTCTCTCCTCACCTTACTTTTCCTCCTTCTCTCCTCACCTTACTTTTCCTCCTTTTCTCCTCACCTTACTTTTCCTCCTTCTGTTCTCTCCTACTCTCACATTTTACTCCCCTATTATATTCCCATAACTATATATTCTTTCTTCACCCTCTCCCTGTCTGTCATTTACTTTCCTCATGCATGTCCCATTCCAGTTTCTTTCGTATAATTTCCTTACTCATTTCCACTTATTCCCTTTTTTCCTATTCCCTCACATTTTCTTTCCATTCACCTTTACTCTTTTCCTCATTATATTCTTCCTTTCTCTCCTTCCCTTTAATACATGACAGTTTTTTTTCCTCTTTCCCTTTTCCCCTCTTTATTTCCTGTCCCCTTCCCCTCCCCTCAGTCCACCACAGTCAAGTACCCGAGATAGTCCGTGGCGGGGGGAAGGGGTGGGGATGGGGGTTGGGGGTGCATTAGGGGGGGGGGGCGTGATGGGGGTGGGGTAGAGGGTTATATACTAGCTAGGGTCATGGTAGGGGGTAGGGGTGGGTGGGGGTACTAAAGCTGTGGTAAGGGTAGGGATGGGGGAGGGGGGGAGGGGGAGGGGGGATGGGGGGAGTACTAGGGCCACCAAAAAGTACTGACTGGAGTATATACCGTCCCGTGTGTGACCCCTGGCTGGCCCTCTCTTGCCCCCAGGCGCCCCAATGCCCACCATATGGCAGATGGCGCCCCCCTCCCCCCCACTCCTGCCCCGGTGCTGCCAACACTACCGCTGCTCTACACTTGTTTTGGGGGGAAGCGAGGTGTGTGTGTGTGTGTGTGTGTGTGTTTGTATGTTTATGTGTGTGTGTATATATATGTGTGTGTGTGTGTGTTGTGTGTACGTGTGTGTGTGTGTGTATGTGCGTGTGTGGTGGAGAGATCAAAACACTTCTGGATATTAATATTTTTATCAATATTTATCTAGTCTATAATATGTGGTGGTTAAGATTTTGGTAGATTTTTAGTGAGGTGGGTTAGTGAATAGTGAGAATGAGTGTGTGAGTGAGTGTGTGAGAGACAAAGGGTGATGGATGGATGGATGAGAGTGGCTGAGGAGGGAGGGAGGGAGGCTGGCTGGCTGCTCTATGGTAAACAAATAGACGAATCAGACTGCTACTGTCTCTCATCTAGTTAAACGTCCAGTCATCCTCACCACCCTCACCCATCATTTTTCTCATCCTCACCACCCTCACCCATCATCTCTCATCCACATCACAGACAATTACTGCCTCTCATCCTCTCCCATCATCTCCCTTATCCTCACCACCCTCACCCATCTCCCTCATTCCCTTCCCACACCATCACTTTCATCCCATCACCACCTCGTCTCCCCCATTCTTTTATCATTATTTTTAACTCACTCTCGTATCCTCACGTTCATTCCCTCCCTCACCTCAGCCCAGTCACCCTCACCCTCATCCCACCACCTCCACCCTCACTCTATCATTCACCCTCAGCCTTATCTATTCCCTCACCATCACTTATACCCTCATCAATCCCTTCCTATCCCCCTCTTTATCACCCTCATCCCACTACACTCACTCCCACCCCAGCTCTGATATGCCCTTCCATCCTTCCCCTGCACAATCTATCACGTGCATTCTCATCCCATCACCGTCCTCTTCACCCAATCCCTCTTCACCTTCACTCAAACGACTAGTCTCAAATGTATTGTACCAAAGTTAACCACACCACCAAAATAAACCGAACCAAACCAATGGATCTTTACCAAAACACAGACTTAACCCATTCATCTGAACCTAAGCAAAAAAATTAACCTATCCAATAAAAACAAAAAAGTCTGATCGTATATAGTCAAACCATTAGAAACTCTCTATTGACGACAACAGATCTAACAACTAAATGTATCTAAGAACATTACAGTATATCCCAGCTGGACCAAATCTTGTCGACTGTAATCTAACTCAAACATAACTAGTGTGCTTGTGTTTGTTTGTGTGCCAGAGTCTGTATGCTTGTGAACGATTGACGACTGTGTGGGCTCTATGAGTTTGTGCTGTACGTGTGTGTGTGTGCATGTGTGTGTGTATGTGAGTGTGTGTGTGTGTTTTCATATGCATTAACATGAGTACGTGTGAGTGTGCATCAGTGCGTGAGTGAGCTGGTCTATCTATATGTGTGTTTGTTTATATTTTGTCAATTAGTGTTTATGAGAACTGATAAGAGTTATTACATTACTTATGCTTGAGAGTCCTTTAGCACTGATGGCTGCCTGATAGCCTATATATATTGATGGTGAGAAAACCCGACACGGTGTTACATTCTCTGTTTGCTGAAATAAATAGATGTAAGTTATGTCTTCGTGTCACCTTGGATGGGACAGTGTGTGACCGTGGGTGGGGACAACATCTCGGGTGCAGCGGCCAGGGACCTGTGTGTGTGTGTGTGTGTAACGAAATTCGGTTCCTGCTGATACGTAGGAACCAAAGTTTGTTGGCGCTAGAAAATTCAGCAACACTTTTTGGCCTGAATGAATTTAGTAGAGCGGTTTTAGCACAAAACATATTAGTGGTTCCCTGAAAACTCACGTATCCTGACCAAAAAAAAAAATGTTATTGTAGTAAAATATCAGAGTGACGAATATCTAAGGTGCCAAAGTTTCATGTCGCTAAAAAAATCATCGCGAAAATGTTGTACAGTTTGTGGTGATAAATATTTCTGAACCCCGCTTCTGGTTGACGCAGCAGGAAGGGAGAAGTGCTCCAAGGAAGATGACGCCCGGCTTCCATTACACTAATTTCCAGTGACTCTTAACGGCCTGATTGTCAGCCTACAACGACGATTTATGACCTCGTTAACCGGCACCGCGAGAGGGATGGGAGGGAGGGAGGGAGGTGGTGGTGGTGTTGGCACTCCTGTCTGTATGACCCTCGTGGTGCCAGCTCACTAGTTTCCCCCGGAACCTGCCATTCTTCTCCTGCTGATAATAAAACATCAGTCCAAGAGAAACTTTTTTAACTCTTTGCTGTTACTTTCTCATTGCTTCCTTTTGCTTCATACGACCAGAGTAGCAACAGTGAAGCAATAAAGGGGGGGGGGGGGGTCTTTTTCGTGGGGTATTACTTTTGTACGATGTTTTGTGAGTTTTAATTTATCTCATCACTTCTTTATCTAGTTCTGTTCTAATTATATATTGACTTATTTATCTAGCGTTATGGGCACAACTAAAAGTTCATAAACACTGGCAACAATCTCAACACAGCAATAACAGTGACATCGACTCCAACAGGATAATATCACGTTTTATACTTGTACCCACCAGTGGTTTCAGGTACACGACGCATGCAGAAAAAAGTCGATCGGTACATTGGCGGTGATGTGAGAATCCTTCGTTTTTGTTGGACGTCTCTGCAGATCTGAGGCTTCACATGGCGACGACCTATACCCACCGACCAACAGACCGACTGACTGACCACACACTCCTTTCAGTCCTCGTCGTCACGTGCACCGGATTTTTTTCACGTGTTCGTGTCGGAGCGCAAGGACACGGTGAACCAGTGACCACCCATTAGCACCTTCAGTCCTCTATAAAAAAAAAATATATATATATTTATACCACACTCTCAAGGTGGCGGCACACTGGGTA
>JAWZYT010004127.1:60000-61873 GCA_034508575.1 Petrolisthes manimaculis
TGTACTATTTATAAGTGATGGCAACTGTACCTGTTAAAGTAAGTCTGTGTATGTTATTGTTTGATAATACATATTTATAATGCATATTTATGATGTATAATCTGTTCCTGCATCAAAATACCAGCCTGAACTTTGAACTGTGGAGAAATCAGTAGCCCCTCCAATATTACGTCAAATTATGGGACACTGAACGGGAGGGAGGGTTAGGGAGGGTGAGGAGGAGAAAAATTACGACAAAAAAAAAAAGAGAGAAAAATCGAAAATTGATGGTGAGTTGGAGGAGGAGAAGGAGGAGGAGGAGGAAGAAGAGGAGGAAAAAGAGGAGGGACCTGAGCTGAACCAAGACTATTAAAGGTGGAGGGGAGGGGTGGAGGGGGGTTGTGTTGAGGGGTTGAGGGTGAGGGGGGAAAGTAAGAGGTGGGTGGGCTGGCTAAGAGGAGGGGGTGGTAGTGGCAGTGATGGTGGCAAGGGAGGGAGAAAGGGAAAGGACACGATAACGATGGAGAGGGTAGTGGAAAGGGTAAAGAGGGGGGGTTGGGTAGGAGGGATGGAGAGGGTAGGTGGAGGGATGTAGGGGTGGGTAAGAGGGTAGTGAAGGGGTGTAGGGGTGTAGGGGTGGACTACAGTGAGTGTAGGTGGGTTAGTTAAGAGCCTGATCTATTGAAGGTGGTCTGGCTACTGTACAATACGTGGAGAGAGAGAGAGAGAGAGAGAGAGAGACACGAGAGAGAGAGGACGAGAGAGAGAGAGAGAGAGAGGTTCCTTAAATGACTGGGCCTATACTTGTACCGGGTAAAGAGAAAACTAGTTGAAAAAGAAGCACAATTTTAGAACTTAAAGGGTTAATTCACTTTTGTTACATTGTAGTGCCATGATTCCTCCAAAGTATGCCAGGAAACAGAACCAAATGAAAAAAAAAATAATAATGCTTGGAATAGTTTGAAGGAATCAGCCAATTGCTCCAGATTTTCCAACACTGTAGTTCCCCCTTAATGCTAATAACTATTGTATTGTTGTAATGGAGAAATGAACAAGGATGGCCTGGCTGGTGCATGGGAGAAACAGAATATATAGAATTGAAATTGATGATGTTAGAGGAAGAGGTAACGGTAGAGAGATGGGAAAGAAATGAAGGTGGGGAAAAAAAATAGATGTGACTAATGAAGAGGAGAGACAGAATTTAAAGAGAATTGAAAATGATGATGTTTGGAGGAAGAGGTAACGGCAGAGAGATGGGAAAGAAATGAAAGGTGGGGAAAAAAATAGATGTGACGAATGAAGATGATGGCGTGTGAAGCAGGCAAGCAGAGGGGCAAGCTGTGAAGGAAGGAGAGAGAGGAGGAGGCAGGGAGGGAGGGGGAGGGTGAGAAAGCTGTGTTGATTGCGCAAGCAGGTGACGCAAGTGAGAAGAGAAAAGAGAGAGAGAGAGAGAGAGAGAGAGAGAGAGAGAGAGAGAGAGAGAGAGAGAGAGAGAGAGAGAGAGAGAGAGAGAGACGAGAGTGTGTGTGTGTGTGGTGTGTGTGTGTACAACAAGACAGTGCACGGTTAGAAATAAAAATGATATTAAAATAAAAGTTAGTGTTGGTAGCAAGGGCGTGGATGAGATGGATGGATGGATGGATGGATGGATGGATGGATGGATGAGGCTCCGTGCGTCACGTCGTGGCCTCAAGTGGGTGAAATAAACAAGAGGACGCTACTGGAGGAGGAGACGTTAGTGGTAGTGGTAGTGGTAGTGGTAGTGGTAGTGGTAGTAATGGTGCAGGTGGTAAAGATGGTGCAGGAGGGAGGGAGGGAAGGGGTGGACACATGGAGGGAGGGAAGGAAGGAGGGGTGGACACATGGAGGGAAGAAGGGAGGGAGGGAGGAAGGG
>JAWZYT010004128.1:15000-25000 GCA_034508575.1 Petrolisthes manimaculis
TCTCTCTCTCTCTCTCTCTCTCTCTCTCAAGGACGGTCACCTACTTGCACAACTAAACCCACAGGTACCCTCTTTGTATGGATCGTAAGGTCTTCTAGGGTACTTCTTTTCCTTGTAACTCCTTGTAACTCTCTCATACACACACACACTCTCTCTGTATCTCTCTTTCTCTCTCATACATACACACACACTCTATCTCTATTTCTCTTTCTCTCTCATACATACACACACACACTCTCTCTCTCTCTCTCTCTCTCGCCTTCTTGACTTGAGAGAGAGAGAGAGAGAGAGAGTTAGTTCAAGACGTCGCTAAATGAGAGAGAGAGAGAGAGAGAAAGAAAGATCAAGACGTTGCTGAGTGTGTGTGTGTGTATGTATGTATGTATGTATGTATGTATGTATTGACACCTTAGGGACCTATCCCTATCTTTCTTTCTTTTCTTTTTTTTTATATATCCTTCCTTCCCTTTTGGTGTCAATTTGTAATCAACTATCTTTAAACACTATCTTTAATTAACACACTTAAAACTGAGAGAGAGAGAGAGAGAGAGAGAGAGAGAGAGAGAGAGAGAGAGCCAGCATCATCATGAACTTACAGAAATGACCGATAGATGGCACCACGTGACAGACACCCCACTACTGCTATTACTTATATATATATATACCAGGCAGCGTGACCAGATATACGATAATTATCGTATAAATACGATAAATCAGTGCTTGATACGATAAACGATAACGTCTCTACGATATACGATAATTCTTAATGTTAATGCGATATTTTTAGGATATAATACGATAATACATCTGTGAAAATATATGGCTAATAACAATTTGTTAATTTATTAGATAAAACATTAGTCATTAATAATTTTAACTCGAGAAGACAAGAAAAAAAAAAACATTGGTGTTGCGCCGTTACATTAATCACCCGTACAACAGCCTGTCAAGCAAAGTTGGACCTGTCCGCTTCGCGTGAGTTTTGTGGCCTACCCTGGGCTTGCTCCCGTACCCCTAGTCCCCTACCCTTGTGTAGTATGAGCGACTGTGGCCCACTGTTGAGCAGCTGTTACTGTCTTACTGAGCTGTAGCTAGTACAGCAGTTACTACAGCTATTGCTGGAGGAGCCACAGGATGTTCCAGACATCTACATAGAGTAAAAGAAAGGGCCACAACAGTAAATTGTGTCGTATTTTTGTTGTCCAAGCGTCGGCTTGGGGTACCAAGCGGGCTTGGAGCAAGCCGTATCTGACAACAAAAACAGTCTAGATTACGTCGACCCGAACAACTGGCTTGCAGAAGGTAAAATACTGCAAGTTTGATTACATAAATAATTATTTAAATAGTAAATAATCCTTTTTTTTTTGTGGTAAGTTTATTAACGTTCTTTACAGCAGAAACCTATATTCCCAAGGTAGTATGCATTTTTTTTAGGTAGACAGCATTAATACAAGTTAATTTCCAAGAATTATGTGTACTGATATTTTTGTACCGCCATTATTAGACTTTGCAATGAAATACGATAATTTAAGGCAAAATACGATAATTTTGACTAAGGCTATACGATATTTCAGTCGCGGGCATCTGGTCACGCTGATACCAGGCCAGGCAGGCAGGCAGTCAGTAGGGGTGGGCAGGAACCGCTTTCTTCGGTACTCACGATTCCGAGTATTCTGACTGGCGGAACCGCCAGAACCGGTTCTGGAACCGATTACCGTCCCAGGCTCGCGCTGCCGGCCCCAGACTCGGTAATCATATTACAGCTGGACTCGCCTCACGCACCACAAGTGATTACCGAGTACCGGTACTCACTTGACTCCCGCTCGGTTCCAACGCTCTTAATGATTACCGAGTACCAGTACTCACTTGACTCCCGCTATAGGTTCCACCACTCTTAATGATTACCGAGTCCAGGGAATGATTCTCGGGCGGACAAGGCTATAATGAGTACCAAGTCAGTGAATAATGAATACCATATTTTTTTTTGATGGAATAAATAATAAACAGTTGAAACACTTGGCGAATGTTAAATTAATTCTACAATACTATCACATCCATTATATCACAGTGTACATTATCGATTACGTACTATCATAAAATACTTCCCTTAATTATAATGTGTTTTATCATGTTGGATATTCCACCACCATACTTTAATTAAAGTAATTGCATATCAAACAAAGAATGTAATCAAGGTTAACTTTATCCATGTATGTCCATACTGGTGCCTATTTACTACATTTTGGTGACATGCTGAAATAATAGTCAACGTAAAATTAAAATATATATGCTTATATTATACAGCCAGTCATAAGGAACCAATATATTGAAAAGTAAATGATTTATCAGTACCAATTCTTAATGAAATAGTAACTTTTAGCGTGAGTGCTGCAACACCCCATCTCAGAGCGACCACACCTACTTTGCCTTCATATATTGAAAAAACTAATACGATTATAATGAAACTGACACTTGAAAGGTATAAGGTAAGAATACTACTAAATGTCTGACACACCTAAAACTTTTTAATAATTAATTAACATGAGTCATACACCTACAACAGGAATTAATTCAGTTCAACCTCTGAGACGTTACAAGCTGCACTGGCGATAAATGTGTGTACGAGTAATATTTATACCCCATGCTACTACGTCACGAATAGCTTAACCAATCAAATCACAGACATGACATGGCGTCACACTCAGTCAGCCAATGAGCGCTGAACCCAAATAAAAGCGGCGTAAAAACGTGTCGTACTGCAGCTCATATGAAGGCAATTCTCGTGTCATTATTATTTACTATTTTGCTTTCCTCGGTCTAAGAAAGTTTTCACAACTCACACACTTGATTATATTCGTAGGTAATCATTAGAGGTCGAACCGGTTCCCGAAATTGGTACCGGTTCTAGGACTGCCTTGCTGGAACCTTTGGAACCGGTTCCAGAACCTAATTCTGCCCAGCCCTAGCAGTCAGTTGCCCCTTTGCCCTTCCCACATACACACACTCACTCACTCACTCACTCTCTCTCATACTCATATAGATAGATAGATAGATAGATAGACAAATAGATAGATAGATAGATAGATAGATAGATAGATAGACAGATAGATAGATAGACAGATAGATAGATAGATAGATAGATAGATAGACAGATAGATAGACAGATAGATAGATAGATAGATAGACAGATAGATAGATAGATAGATAGATAGATAGATAGATAGATAGATAGATAGACAGATAGATAGATAGATAGACAAATAGATAGATAGATAGACAGATAAATAGACAAATAGATAGATAGATAGATAGATAGATAGATAGATAGATAGACAGATAGATAGATAGACAGATAGATAGACAGATAGATAGATAGACAGATAGATAGATAGATAGATAGATAGATAGATAGACAGATAGATAGATAGACAGATAGATAGATAGATAGATAGATAGATTGATAGATAGATAGACAGATAGATAGACATATAGATAGATAGATAGATAGATAGATAGATAGATAGATAGATAGATAGATAGATAGATAGATAGATAGATAAAGTTTTTTAGGATGAATGAAACAAAAATAATTTATGTCATGAAAGATTATTAGTATTTAGTTATTTTTAGTATGAAATAACAATAATAATATCAAACACGAATAAAATTGAATAGTTTCCCATAAAAAAAGTTTAAAGATAATATTAATGTATTACAGAAAACGGTACTCCTTTCCTACTCTCTTTCCTTCTCTCTGTCCCTCCTTTCCTTCTATTTCCTTCTCTCTGTCCCTCCTTTCCTTCTATTTCCTTCTCTCTGTCCCTCCTTTCCTTCTCTCTGTCCCTCCTTTCCTACTATTTCCTTCTCTCTGTCCCTCCTTTCCTTCTCTCTGTCCCTCCTTTCCTTCTATTTCCTTCTCTGTCCCTCCTTTCCTTTTATTTCCTTCTCTCTGTCCCTCCTTTCCTTCTATTTCCCTCTCTGTCCCTCCTTTCCTTCTATTTCCTTCTATTTCCTTCTCTCTGTCCCTCCTTTCCTTCTATTTCCTTCTATCTGTCCCTCCTTTCCTTCTATTTCCCTCTCTGTCCCTCCTTTCCTTCTATTTCCTTCTCTGTCCCTCCTTTCTTTCTATTTCCTTCTCTCTGTCCCTCCTTTCCTTCTATTTCCTTCTATCTGTCCCTCCTTTCCTTCTCTCTGTCCCTCCTTTCCTTCTATTTCCTTCTCTCTGTCCCTCCTTTCCTACTATTTCCCTCTCTGTCCCTCCTTTCCTTCTATTTCCTTCTATTTCCTTCTATTTCCTTCTCTCTGTCCCTCCTTTCCTTCTATTTCCTTCTATTTCCTTCTATTTCCTTCTCTCTGTCCCTCCTTTCCTTCTATTTCCTTCTATTTCCTTCTATTTCCTTCTATTTCCTTCTCTCTGTCCCTCCTTTCCTTCTATTTCCTTCTATTTCCTTCTCTCTGTCCCTCCTTTCCTTCTATTTCCTTCTATTTCCTTCTCTCTGTCCCTCCTTTCCTTCTATTTCCTTCTATTTCCTTCTCTCTGTCCCTCCTTTCCTTCTATTTCCTTCTCTCTGTCCCTCCTTTCCTTCTCTCTGTCCCTCCTTTCCTTCTATTTCCTTCTCTCTGTCCCTCCTTTCCTTCTCTCTGTCCCTCCTTTCCTTCTCTCTGTCCCTCCTTTCCTTCTCTCTGTCCCTCCTTTCCTTCTATTTCCTTCTCTCTGTCCCTCCTTTCCTTCTCTCTGTCCCTCCTTTCCTTCTCTCTGTCCCTCCTTTCCTTCTCTCTGTCCCTCCTTTCCTTCTCTCTGTCCCTCCTTTCCTTCTCTCTGTCCCTCCTTTCCTTCTCTCAGTCCCTCCTTTCCTTCTCTCTGTCTCTCTTTTTTTTCTAAGCTGATAGGAAACGTATTAAATAAATTCTACAAATATATTAAAAGAAAATAATACATATATTTATTTAATGAGAAAAAGTAATTTATTTGGTCTGTTTTACACGTATTTAAATAAAAACTACCAATTTTATTTTAACTAACTAATAAATAACTTTTTGTCAATTCTATACATATATATAGAAAAACTAGTCTGATATTAATTTATTATTATTATTATTATTATTATTATAATTATTATCATTTTTTATTATCATTTTTATTTTTATTATTATTATTTATTTATTATTTATTTTTTTATTATTTTTTTTATTATTTTTTTCATTTATATTTGTGCAAGAAAAAAACAACAGATTGACAAACAACAACAATAATAATAATGTTGTTGTTGTTGTTGTTGTTGTTGTTGTTGATTTACCCACATCAACAACACTGTAGTCTCTCTCTCTCTCTCTCTCTCTCTCTCTCTCTCTCTCTCTCTCTCTCTCTCTCTCTCTCTCTCTCTCTCTGTGTGTGTCTGTATGTATGTGTATATGTGTCCCTCTCCCTCACAATCTAACACTCACTTTCTCCCTCTCTCTCACTCCCTCACTCTCTCTCTCTGTATGTATGTATGTATTATGTGTCTCCTTCACTCCCTCCTTCTCTCCTTCTTTCACTCCCTCACTCCCTCCTTCACTCACTCTCTCCTTCTCTCACTCCCTCCTTCTCTCCTTCACTCACTCCCTCCTTCTCTCCTTCACTCACTCCCTCCTTCTCTCCTTCTCTCACTCCCTCCTTCTCTCCTTCCCTCCTCCTCTCACTCCCTCCTCCTCTCACTCCCTCCTTCTCTCACTCCCTCCTTCACTCCTTCTCTCACTCCCTCCTTCCCCCCTTCACTCACTCCCTCCTGCAAGTGGGGAATACAATATAATCAGGGGGTCTGTTAAAAATGACATGTTTCCCCCACATCACGGGGTCATCATCGGACAAACGCCACCAAAACTTGTGTACCAACGTAGTGAGAAAGAGAAACAACTCCAGCCTCGCCATGGACTCACCCAGGCACACACGCTTACCTGTACGGATGGGAGAATGAGTTATGATACACTTTTAGATAATTTAAACACATACAGACACATTCTCTTTCCTGTACAGACGTGAGAATGTGTTATGATACACTTTTAGATACCTCAGACACATACAGACACATTCTCTTTCCTGTACAGACGTGAGAATGTGTTATGATACACTTTTAGATAATTTAAACACATATATACGTAGACACAAACACACGCTTACCTGTACGGATGGGAAAATGAGTTATGATACACTTTTAGATAATTAAAAAACACATACTTATACACAGACACATTCTCTTTCCTGTACAGATGTGAGAATGAGTTATGATACACTTTTATATAATTCAAACACATATTTATACACACAGACACACTTAGCTATCTTCAGACACACACGTTTACCTGTACAGATGTGAGAATGTGTTATGATACATATATGGATAATTCAAACACACCAATCTATCACACTCACTCAATCACACACACACACAATCTATCTCTCTCTCTCTCTCTCAACCAATTACTCACACACACACTCACTCTCACACACACTCTCTCTCTCTCTCCCACTCACTCTCTCTCACTCTCTCTCCCTCCCACTCACTCTCTCTCACTCTCTCACTCTCTCTGTCTCACTCACTCACCGTATCCAAAAGGCAAGAAGTGGTCTGGTTTTACAACTTTGCCATCGTCAGTGAGGAAGTGTTGTGGTGAGAACTGTTTGGGGTCCTGCCAGTATTTGGATCCCTTCAAACCATGAGACAAGTTGAACATCACACAAGTACCTGACAGACAGACATAGGGATGAGGATATTGTTTTAAGTTATGTGTTTATATATCTAGTTTATCTCTCTCTCTCTCTCTCTCTCTCTCTCTCTCTCTCTCTCTCTCTCTCTCTCTCTCTCTCTCTCTCTCTCTCTACCTTTCGGAATGTTGTAGTCGCCAATTGTAGCGTTCTCTGTAGTCTCGTGTGGGACAGAGAAAGGAATAAGGTCTGCCATGCGTTGTACCTCATAGATGGTAGCCGTGGTGTAGGGTAGACTGCATATGGAAGGAAGAGAAGAGAAGGGATGAGAAGAGAAGGAAAGAGAAGGGATGAGAAGAGAAGGAAAGAGAAGGGATGAGAAGAGAAGGAAAGAGAAGGGATGAGAAGAGAAGGAAAGAGAAGGGATGAGAAGAGAAGGAAAGAGAAGGGATGAGAAGAGAAGGGAAGGGAAGGGATGAGATGAGAAGGGAAGGTAGATGGGTTGGTATGGTTGGGTTTGGTTTGATTGAATGTGTGATTTGGTTTGGTGGTTGGTTGGTTGGTTGGTTGGGAAGTTAAGATTGATTGATTGTTTGTTTGTAATTTGTTCATTTGTTTGGTTTATTGATTATTTGATTGGTTGGTTTGTTTATTTATTGGTTTATTTATTTATGGATTGATTGTTTTGGTTTATTTCATTGATTGATTGGTTTGTATATATATAGGGACACACAGACACACACACAACCACACTCACCTATCAATATATATAGGGACACACAGACACACACACACACTCACCTATCAATATGTTGTAGCGTGGGTGTGTGTTCACGTCCCACTACCTGATCCAATTCTTCCTGCACCTTTCTCTGTATATCAGGATTGGAAGCCAGGAGATAGATACCCCATAAGAGTGTGTTTGAAGTTGTCTCACTCCCAGCCAGAAACAATTCAAGTATGTTGGCTTTCAGATGAGACACTGTGAAAAAAAAAAAAAAAAAAAAAAAAAAATTTGGTACACACATTTTTTTATTTTTTTATTATTATTATTTCACAGTTATTATGTATATAGAGAGTGGTTATATATATACATATATATACATTACATACACACACATACATAACCATTACGTACACACATACATACACAGTCATTATATTTATACATTACAATTACAATAACAATTACAATAACAATAATAATAATAATAAAAAAAAAAAAAAATAATAATAATAATAATAAAAAAAAAAAAAATAATAATAATAATAATAATAATAACAATAATAATAATAACAATAACAATAATAATAATAAAAAAAAAAAAAAAAAATAATAATAATAATAATAATAATAATAATAAAAAAAAAAAAAAATAATAATAATAATAATAATAATAGTAGTAGTAGTAACGTACTTGTAAGTGGCGTATCCTTGCCCTGTGTTGCAGCTTCTTGCATACATTGTTGATAGGCCCCAATGTAACTACCTGTGTCGGAACCACCACCTGTCTCTTTAGTGTGTACGGCCATCTCCTCCTGGACAAACAAATAAACAAATAGGTAAACAAATAGATAGATAGATAGATAGATAAATACATAGATAGATAGACAGATAGGTAGATAGAAAGATAGGTAAACAAACAAACAAATAGGTAAACAAATGAACAAATAGATTGATAGGTAAATAAATAGACAGGTAAACACATAGACAGACAGGTCAACAAATAGGTAAACAAATAGGTAAACAAATAGATAGATAGGTAGATAGATAGATAGATAGGTAAACAGACAGACAGGTATATAAATAGACAGACAGGTAGATAAATAGATAGACAGATAGGTAAACAAACAAACAAATAGGTAAACAAATGAACAAATAGATAAATAGATAGATAGATAGATAGATAGACAGACAGATAGACAGGTAAACAAATAGGTAAACACACAGACAGACAGGTAGATGAATAGACAGATAGGTAAATAAATAAATAGATAGGTAAACAAATAAAGAAATTATTATTATTATTATTATTATTATTATTATTATTATTATTATTGTTATTATTATTATTATTATTATTATTATTATTATTATTATTATTATTATTATTACCTCAATGAAATATAGGAATTCCTTCATGTAACCTTCCGTTTTCACAATAATGTCTAAGTTGGGGAAAAACTTTTTAACCCAACGGAATCTGAAAGGCAAAGAAAAGAAAATTAATAGAGAAATTAATAATAAATAAAAAAAAATTGAAATGATAATAATAATATTCAGAAATAATAGATGATAAGTAATTAACAATAAATTATTCATAATTAATGAATAAATAAATTATAATAAAAAGAAAAAAATAATAATAACAGTAATCAGAAAATAATAATGAATTAAAATTAGATAAATAATAACAATAATAATAATAATAATAGAAAAAAATATAATAATAAACCTTCACTCGTAGAGCGAGGACTTGGCGAAAGTCTGGCAAAATTCAGACCCCTTGATTTTCGACCTAATGCTCAAATAGCGAGTTTTAGGAATACGGCCATCGCTCAAGTGCCACCAGAAGCAGAAATGAACATAGCAGGTTACAGAAAAACTCTCATCAAAATCAGATCTCTACAACCGAAATTATTGCTGTTTTATCAATTTTCAGTTTTTTTTATAATTTTGACCTTGATTTTTTACTTTTGACCTTGAAATAATTAAAGGACTGCAACATCTTGACACACACAACCACACACACACACACACTCTCTCTCTCTCTCTCTCTCTCTCTCTCTCTCTCTCTCTCTCTCTCTCTCTCTCTCTCTCTCTCTCTCTCTCTCACCTCAGAGCTGGATGGAAGGGGTTAAATGATTGAAGCATTTTGTTGACTTTATCCACCAGTTGTCCAAGTCTTGTGTCGCTGTGGCTGAACCTCTTGCCAATCACGATAGCCCAGATTACGTTGACAATACTACGATTAAATGTCAACTGTGGGGAGTTGGGAGGAGAGGAGGGAGGAGTGGGGGGGGTGGGTGTGGGTGGGGGGAGTGGGGGAAAGAGGGTGAGAAGGGGAGGAGTGGGAGAGAGTGGGAGGGGAGGGAGGAAAGGAGGGATGAGTGGGGGTGGGTGGGGGGAGTGGGTGAAAGAGGAGGAGAGGAGTGGTAGGTGTGGGAAAGGTAGGAAAAGAAGGAAGGGGGATAGTGGGAGGAGGAGAGGAAGGAAAGGGAGGAAAGGAAGGTAGGGTTATATTGAAGGAGAGGAGAGAAGGAAGGAGGGAAGGGTGGGAAGGAAAGGTGATGGGAGGAATAGGAGAGGTAGGA
>JAWZYT010004128.1:32500-145000 GCA_034508575.1 Petrolisthes manimaculis
ATAATACCTAATAAATAATACAATAACATAAATCAAAGAAAAAGGAGAAAACATGATTAATATTTCACTTAAATTCTATACCAACCTAGCAAAAATTACAGTGAAAGATGTATAGTGAGAAAACTCATGATTATTACACACAAACCCTACACAAATCAAAAATAAAATTAGTCTTCAATGACAAAATTCAATAACAAAAGAGAGAACATGAATTAGCGTCCATATTCTACACTAATCCAGCAAAACTTACTCGTACAATGACGGAAATCAATTACAAGTGAGAGTGAGGACAGTAGCAGCATCTCACTTGGGTGGGGATATACACACACACTCGCTTCACTAAATGTAATAGATTTAGATTCAGTTTTTTTTTTTTTTTTTTTTTTTTTTTTTTTTTTTTTTTTTTTTTTTTTTTTTTTTTTTTAGTACATGTTGAAGTCGTAGGCACCATTATAAATTGGGTTGTTCATCTTCCAAACGTTTCTACATTCGCTGGTGCTGTGACTGAATGTGTTGTGGTAGAAGCAATAAATATTACACGTGAACTCGGTGTGTCCCCAAACACCGCATTTCCCGCACCTGGGATTGTGAGGTTGATATGCCCTTGTTGTGGTCGGTGTTGTTGTAGGGGGGAAGTTGCCTCTATAACCTCTTGGCCAAAGTGGAGGTCCTAAAGGTCTATATCCTCTAGTTTTGCCTCTAAGACCTGCACTTGTACCTCTGATATTTTCACTCGAGCCGCGTAGACACTCACTCAATTTTAAGCGTTTTGCGGGAGGCGTAAGATCATCGGAGTTTTTACTGTTAGAAGGCACATTGGGGAAGTCGTTTGTGTGTGTCATGGTGTCTTGAGGTATGTGTCTCGATGGTGTTGGTGTTGGTGTTGTTGTTGTTGACGGGGCGTGATGTGTGGGTGAATAATGCTTTCGTTTTTGGCCATGTAGTGGTGACTGGGTCCTTGTGGGTGGTGGAGAGTGTGGGCGTGAATACCATGTGATTGAAGGAGAGTGTGGGCGTGAATGCCTTCCTTGTGTTGGAGAGTGTGGGCGTGGTGATCTTGGTGGTGGAGAGTGTGGGCGTGAATACCATGTGATTGAAGGAGAGTGTGGACGTGTAGGTCTATCATGTGTTGGAGAGTGCGGGCGTGGTGATCTTGGTGGTGGAGAGTGTGGGCGTGAATACCATGTGATTTGTGGAGAGTGTGGACGTGAAGGTCTTTCATGTGGTGGAGAGTGTGAGTTTAGAATCCTTGTTGGTGATTGAGAGTGTGGGTTTGGTGGTGGTGGTGAAGGGGTGTGTTGTCCGAGTGGTTGTATTGAAGGCAGTTCACGTTTGGGTACAAGGGTTGCGTCATATCGGTCTGGTGTTGCGTCGCGTTGTGGTGTTGTGTCGCGTTGTGGTGATGTGTCGTGTTGTGGTGTTGTGTCGCGTTGTGGTGTGTCGCGTTGCGGTGTTGTGTCGCATTGTGGTGTTGTGTCGTGTTGTGGCGTTGTGTCACATTGTGGTGTTGTGTCGCGTTGTGGCGTTGTGTCCCGTTGTGGTGTTGTGTCGCATTGTGGTGTGTTGCATTGTGGTGTTGTGTTGCATTGTGGTGGTGTGTTGTGTTGTGGTGTTGTAAGTGGTGATGGGGCTTTTGCTGGTGGGCATGGAGGTGTTTGTTGTGATGGTAGTAGCGATGGCTTTGTTGGATGGTCTTTTCTGAGAGGTGGCTTTGTTGGTGATGAAGGCTTTGTTGTTGTTGTTGTTGTTGGTTTGTGTCTAATTGGTGGTGATGGTACAGGTTTTGTTTTGGTTTTGGTTATTGGTGGCGGTGCCTTTTCTGGTGGCGAAAGCACTGATGTTGGTTTATGTTTAGGTAACGGCTTTGGCAGTGGTGAAGGTTCTGTTGTTTGTTTACGTTTAAGTGGTGTCTTTTCTACTGCTGGCGAAGACTTTATTGTTGGTGAAGCCTTCGTTGTTGGTTTGTGATTAAGTGATATCTTTTCTGGGGGTGGTGTTGAAGGCTCTGTCTTTGGTTTGCAAGAACTCTTTGACTTTTCTGTTGTTGGTGATGGTCTTGGTGAAGCCTCTGTTTTTAGTTTGTGTGTAAGTGGTATCTTTTCTGCTGGTGGTGAAGGCTTTGTTGTTGTTGGTTTGCATGTAAGTGGTTTACATTTAAGTGATGTCTTTTCAGCTGCTGGTGGTGGTGGTGGTGAAGGATTCGTTATTCGTCTGCACGTATGTGGTGTCTTTTCTGGTGGCGGCGGTGATGGGTCAAGTCTGGCCACGGGCATTTCTGGTGTGGCGTGGGTTGGTCCCGGTTGTGGCATCAGGGATAGGTCTTGTCCAGGTGATGCTGTTACTAGTGGGATGAGTGAAGGTGTTCCAGGCTCAGAAGAGGATGGAGACTTTGATGATGGGGTGACTGGGGGTAAAGGTGTTGATAATAGAGTGACTGGGGTTGAGAGCATTGGTGTTGAGGGCATTGTTGATGACTGTCTGTGTAGAGATGATGAACAACTCATTGGGCTGTTCAGTTGAGTAGAGGAGTTTTGGGATGAGTCACAAGGGGAAGCAGAAGGAGAGGAATATTGAGACTCATTACAAATCTCACTCACGAAGTCTACCCACGAACAGGACTGCACAGTGTTCATGTATTTTTCTAATTCATTGGGTGTGAGTCTGGAGTTTTCATCATAGAGCGAGCACAACACTTGTACATGGTTTATATCCCTCATGTACTCTTTGTGACTGAGGTAAGGAATGATGGTGGGTGGACAGGCATTCTCACACGCCACGGTAGCCAGCATGTTCACCACAACATTGGCATCGAGTCTGTCATTTTCATCAAGCCAAGAAAAGCTATGCAAGGCTGACAGTAATTTATCCCTCAGGAAATCTACCCTACAAATAAATGCCATGAATTTTTCCTCCACTCCTATTTTCATGGACATTAACTCCCTGACGACTGCAAAAGGGTGTGGTGGGTGATGACTCCTGCGTTCCTTGGCGAGGTGGTCTCTGAAGCTTTCCCAGGTGTCCAGGTTAGCACAAGTTAGAACAAAGTCACGGGATTCCCTGTCCAAAAACACGGCCTGCACCAGCGCCTCGTTGATTCTCTGGGCATCAGTGGAGAGATCCTTCAACTCAAAGTACTTCTCCAGCTCCTCAATCCAAATTTGTATGTTCAGCTGGGAGTCTTTAGCATTGGAGGCGCCTGTATCAAACTCCGACTTCCTTGCGAGGTCTGCAAAGCGGATGGTTGATTTCTTTTGGCCATTATAATCAGTGTGGAGGGTCGACTTTTTTGTGTGACGTGCAGTGTTTGTCTTTGATCGCTTTCTGAAATCTGCAGTGTGGTTTGTTGACTTCACTCTGGATTTTGAAGTGCGAGAACTCTTTTTTTCTCTCTGATGATTCGTAGTTTTGAGGGACATCTTGTTTTTGAGATCTGTAGTGATGTGTGTTGACTTTTTCTTGGTGCTTTCTTTCGTCGTGTTAGACTGGCTTCGGGATTTTGCACTACTACAATGAGATGACCCTGTGTTTTTTGCCATCATGACTGTATGTGAAAGTAAGATGGAAGTATGTACAGTCGCGGTCAACAGTCTTGCAATACCTTCCAATGATATGACCTCAAAGAAACAAAAAATTAGTAGAACACTATAGCTGTCGGTGTCTGTAATATTGGTACATACGACTCGCTCAAATCAGTCCCAGTTATTCACCTGATGTAGGAGTTTTATAGGTGACTGATGTACCTATATTTGTCGGACGGATAGACGAGTGTTGTTGTTGTGAGAGGAGTGAGTGGTGATGTTGTGCCAGCTTTTCACTCTAGTATCTGAATAACAATTGTGCTTATGGTTTGATTAACATGTTTTTATTTGATTGATACGTTTTCCTAATTGATTGATACGTGTTTCTATTTGATTGATACGTGTTCCTATTTGATTGATACGTGTTTCTATTTGATTGATACGTGTTCCTATTTGATTGATACGTGTTTCTATTTGATTGACATGTGTTGCAGATTGATTGACACTAATATTAAATTTTATTGACACGTATTGTCGTTTTGTTATGATTGATTGACACTGATGTTATTATTTTTTTTTTTATGACACACTTTTTATATTTGGTTGACACTGATAACATTTGATTGATTGATTGACACTTTGATATTGTTGTTGTTGTTGTTGTTGTTCAATTGACACGTGTTGATAATGCTTGATTGATCGTTATGTTGTTATTTTGTTGACACTTTGATATTACTTATTCGATCGTTTGTTATTTTGTTGACACTTTGATATTACTTATTCGATTGTTTTTGTTGTTTTTTGATCGACACTTTGATATTACTTAATCGATCTTTCTTGTTGTTTTTTGATTGACATGTTGATATTGCTTAATCTATCATTCTTTTTGTTGTTTGATTGAGATGTTGATATAACTTGACCGACCGTTGTTGTTGTTGTTGTTGTTGTTGTTTGGTTTGTAGAAGTTCCCTCGAGGTCAGGTTAGATTGACAGCAGGCCTCAGCACGTGATGGTGTTGACAGTAGACAGACAGACAGACAGACAGGAGACAGACAGCAGTGGTGTGGCAGGCTGTCTGTAGGATAGTAACAGTCATGAGGGGCGGGAATAATAATAATAATAATAATAATAATAATAATAATAATAATAATAATAATAATAATAATAATAATACATAATAATACATAATAATAATAATCCACAATAATACATAATAATAATAATCCACAATAATAATAATAATAATAATCCACAATAATAATAATAATAATAATCCACAATAATAATAATCCACAATAATAATAATAATAATAATAATAATAATAATAATAATAATAATAATAATAATAATCCACAATAATAATAATAATAATAATCCACAATAATAATAATAATAATAATAATAATCCACAATAATAATAATAATAATAATAATAATAATAATAATAATCCACAATAATACAGTATGTTTAGTACCATTTTCTAGTTTACTGCAAACACACACACACACACACACATTTTCTAATTTACTACAAGCCACTACCGACTCACTCACACACACATACACACACACACATATCTTCTAATTTATTGCAAGCAGCTACTCACTCACTCACACACACACACAAAAAAAAAAAAAAAAAAAAAAAAAAAAAACTATGAATAGGAGAAATGAGTATTGCTGTCTTTCTGTTCCTTTATCTAACTCTCTCTCTCTCTCTCTCTCTCTCTCTCTCTCTCTCTCTCTCTCTCTCTCTCAAGTATACTCTCCTTATACGTTACAAGCTTACACCAACACGTCTATGTATGTATGTATGTATGTATGTAACTTCTCGTACGATTACAAACGTTATTTTTAGTACACGTGTCCTATCTCTCTCTCTCTCTCTCTCTCTCTCTCTCGGAAGGTTCGTATGTGAGGGATGGTGTTAGGTAGGTAGGTAGGTAAGTAGTGAGGTAGGTAGGTAGGTAGGTAAGTAGTGAGGTAGGTAGGTAGGTAGGTAGGTAGGGAGGTACTGTATAGGTAGGTAGGTAGGTAGGTAGGTAGGGAGGTACTGTATAGGTAGGTACGTAGGTAGGTAGGTAGGGAGGTACTGTATAGGTAGGTACGTAGGTAGGTAGGTAGGGAGGTACTGTATAGGTAGGTAGGTAGGTAGGTAGGTAGGTAGGTAGGGAGGTACTGTATAGGTAGGTAGGTAGGTAGGTAGGTAGGTAGGTAGGTAGGTAGGGAGGTACTGTATAGGTAGGTAGGTAGGTACGTAGGTAGGTAGGTACGTAGGTAGGTAGGTACGTAGGTAGGTAGGTAGGGAGGTACTGTATAGGTAGGTAGGTAGGTAGGTAGGTAGGTAGGTAGGGAGGTACTGTATAGGTAGGTAGGTACGTAGGTAGGTAGGTAGGTAGGGAGGTACTGTATAGGTAGGTAGGTACGTAGGTAGGTAGGTAGGTAGGGAGGGAGGGAGGTACTGTATAGGTAGGTAGGTAGGTAGGTAGGTAGGTACGTAGGTAGGTAGGTAGGTAGGTACTGTATAGGTAGGTACGTAGGTAGGTAGGTAGGGAGGTACTGTATAGGTAGGTAGGTAGGTAGGTAGGTAGGTAGGTACTGTATAGGTAGGTAGGTAGGTAGGTAGGTAGGTAGGTAGGTAGGTACTGTATAGGTAGGTACGTAGGTAGGTAGGTAGGTACTGTATAGGTAGGTAGGTAGGTAGGTAGGTACTGTATAGGTAGGTACGTAGGTAGGTAGGTAGGTAGGTAGGGAGGTACTGTATAGGTAGGTAGGTAGGTAGGTAGGTAGGTACTGTATAGGTAGGTACGTAGGTAGGTAGGGAGGTACTGTATAGGTAGGTAGGTAGGTAGGTAGGTAGGTAGGGAGGTACTGTATAGGTAGGTAGGTAGGTAGGTAGGTAGGTACTGTATAGGTAGGTACGTAGGTAGGTAGGTACTGTATAGGTAGGTACGTAGGTAGGTAGGTAGGTAGGTAGGGAGGTACTGTATAGGTAGGTACGTAGGTAGGTAGGTAGGTAGGTACTGTATAGGTAGGTACGTAGGTAGGTAGGGAGGTACTGTATAGGTAGGTAGGTAGGTAGGTAGGTACTGTATAGGTAGGTAGGTAGGTAGGTAGGTAGGTAGGTACTGTATAGGTAGGTAGGTAGGTAGGTAGGTAGGTAGGTACTGTATAGGTAGGTACGTAGGTAGGTAGGTAGGGAGGTACTGTATAGGTAGGTAGGTAGGTAGGTAGGTACTGTATAGGTAGGTACGTAGGTAGGTAGGTAGGTAGGTAGGGAGGTACTGTATAGGTAGGTAGGTAGGTAGGTAGGTAGGTAGGTAGGTACTGTATAGGTAGGTACGTAGGTACGTAGGTAGGTAGGTAGGGAGGTACTGTATAGGTAGGTAGGTAGGTAGGTAGGTAGGTACTGTATAGGTAGGTACGTAGGTAGGTAGGTAGGGAGGTACTGTATAGGTAGGTACGTAGGTAGGTAGGTAGGTAGGGGGTGGAAGAGAAGGATTTAAGACACTATTGTTGTTGTTATTATTAATAATGATGTTGTGGCACCTGTTGTTATTGTTGTTATTGTTGTGGCACTGTTGATGTTGTTGATGATGTTGTGGCACTGTTGATGTTTTGATTGCACTGTTGATGTTATTATTGTGGCACTGTTGAAGTTGTTATTGTGGCACTGTTTGAAAGATGTTATTGGCACTGTTTGAAAGATGTTATTGTGGCACTGTTTGAAAGATGTTATTGGCACTGTTTGAAAGATGTTATTGTAGCACTGTTTGAAAGATGTAATTGACACTGTTGGAAAATATTATTGGCACTGTTTGAAAGACGTTATTGTGGCACTGTTGAAAATTGTTATTGTCTCACTCCGTCTACTTTTTTTTATATTTAGATTTTTTGCTATGACATTCTTATTCCCATTTATAACGAGCAGAAAAGATACAATGATTTTACCTTGACATCGAACGTTTGAATATATGTATTGTATATTAATTAATAATTTCGTACAAGTATAATTATAACCTTTGTCTAGCACAGTGGTAGAGTGGATGCAGTTTATGTGGTCCAGCGTTCAGTCCTTGTTCGAGTCACTGGAGGGAGTGGGGAGTTTGAGTGGGTTGTCTGAGTGAGGTCTTGTTGTTTATTTACACAGCCATTAGCCATATCTGACTCGGGTGGGTCTCACGTGTGGTGTGGGTTGGTTGGTTAGCATTGCTCGCTCGCTTGTTCACTCTGGCCTTCTCATTTGTTATTGTATACTTTAGTTATATGCCTTTACAATAAACTTTACCATTCAATTCAAACAACGCTACTTTGAGCATGGAAGGGTATAGGGGGGGACTTGTTGTTGTACTATATAATTTTATACGCCAATAAACTTTTCTATTCAATTCAAACAACGCTACTTTGAGCATGGAAGGGTATAGAGGGGGAGTTGTTGTGCTACTACTATATATACAATAAACTTTACCACTCAATTCAACAACGCTACTTAGATGATCAAAAGGGTATATATAGAGGGGAGTTGTTGAGTGTTGTTGTGTATATAACTGTGTACCTTTCCTCAAGTTCCTCCTCCCCTAATAAGAGAAGAGGGTGGATTGTTGGCTGCTTGGGCTAAGAGAAGAGAGGAGACTGTTGACTGCTTGGTGGTGGTGGGTAGTGGCAGTCGATGGTAGTGTGTGGAGACTGATGACCGTGTGATGAGTGAGACTGTGTGTGTGTGAATGGTGAAGGCAAGTCAAGGCAGGGCTACGTAGGGGTCAGGGACAGGGAGGGGACAGTGAGGGGGTCTAGTTGTGGTGGTGGTAGCCTGGTAGGGTCAGCAAAACACACACACACACACACACACACACAGTCTCGCTATCTTTCTCTCTACACACACAGTCTCGCTCTCTCTCTTTACACACACACATACAGTCTCCCTCTCTCTCTCTTTACACACACACATACACACAGTCTCTCTCTCTCTCTACACACACACACAGTATCTCTCTCTCTCTCTCTAAACACACACACACACACACACATGCACTTATAGCTGCCATGACATGTACAAACGAACAAATATTTCAGTACACACACACACACACACAGAGGGTATGTTTTCCACTCTCAGCGGGGAGGATATAGGAATGAACCTTACTGTCCCGGTCCATACGGTCGGTTTTCCACTTGCCACGAAGGGGAAAATAGACCTTATGTTATCCCAATATGTAAGGCGTGATTAATTTTACACTCTTAACACGTGGGTCAGAAGAGAGAGAGAGAGAGAGAGAGAGAGAGAGAGAGAGAGAGAGAGAGAGAGAGAGAGAGAGAGAGAGACCACCACACACACACAACAGAGAGAGAGAGAGCGCGCGCGCAATTTCTTGTGTGGTGTGTGTGTTCAAGTGTAGGTTGGGCTACTACAGCTCTGTGTGTGTGTGTGTGTGTAATAATAATAATAATAATAATAATAATAAACGGTTTATTGATTAGTTTGGCAGCCATAGCGATGAAAATATACATTATGAAAATATACAATTATGAGTGCGAGTAATAATAATAAAAAAAAAAAAATATATATATACATAAGCGAGTGTGTGTGTGTGTGTGTGTGTGTGTGTGTGTGTGTGTGTGTAATAATAATAATAATAATAATCGGTTTATTGAGTTGGCAGTCACAAGGCTGAAAATACACAAATATACATGGACATAAAATATAATAGATGAATAATAAAATGAGAAATATGATAGATGTATAAATGATGTATGAAGAATTGAGATGACATGAGTTATTTGATGTTATTTTTGTTAATTATATTTACAATGGAAGGTATAGGACTTCATAACATCTACGTGATTATTGATTGAAAGCAAGAATTATATCATTATTATTATTATTATTATTATTATTATTTTTATTATTATTTTATCATCATTTTTATTATGTGTTTGTAGCGGCGGTCTGGTGGGAGGAGGTGGTGGAGGGGAAGCATCTCACCGTGTATGTGTGTGTGTGTGTGTGTGTGATAGTGAAATCTGGGAGTGGGGGACTGTAGGTGTGAGGTCTGGTGAGGATTACTGGATGTCAGGTGTGTGTGTGTGTGTGTGTGTGTGTTTACATATTATTAAATTTTATAATATTAGTCATTGTGTGTGTGTGTGTGTGTGTGTGTCATAAAAGAAGAGGAGAGGGATATAATAAGATAAGGAAATGATTATAAACTTTTAATTATTTGATTCGTTTTAAAATATAATATAATTAATTATTAATACTCTAAATATGGAATGTAATGAAAAAATAAATAAGAAAGTGAAAGAATTAATGAAAGAGATAGATAGATAGACTGATAGATAGATAGATATACTGATAGATAGAGATAGATAAATAGATAGATAGATATGTCGAAACCAACACACACACACACACCTATATTACCCAACGAAAGAGACATAGAGAGAGAGATGATAATTGAGAGGAACGAAAGAGAGACATAGAGAAAGATAAGGAACGAAAGAGAGACAGAGAGAAAGAGAAGGAACGAAAGAGAGACATAGAGAGAGACGATAAGTGAGAATAACGAAAGAGAGACAGAGAGAAAGAGATAATAAGTGGGCGGCGGCGGCGACGACGACGAAAAAAAATAAAAATAAAATAAAATAATATTAAAAAAAATAAAATGATAATAAATAAAAAGTTAATTATTACAAAAAAAAAATAATAAAATATATATATATATATATTATTTAAAAATAAAAATAAAACTAATTATTAAAAAACGACGGCGGCGGCGACGGGGCGGTGACAACGACGACGAAAAAAAATTAATAAATCAAATAAAAAAATGAATAAATGAAAAAATAATAATAATAAAAAAAAGTTAATTATTACAAAAAATAATAATAAAAAAAGTTAATTATTAAAAAAAAAAAATAATGAAAAAATATATATATATATATATTATTTAAAAAAAATAAACTAATTATTAATAAATGACGGCGGCGGCGGCGGATCGGCATAACAATAGAAGGAATAAATGAACGGTATTCATTATTTAAACGAGTATAATGATTGTAATAAAGACTGCCAGATAGATAGATATAGATAGATAGATAGATAAAGATAGATATAGATAGATAGATATAGATAGATAGATAGATAGATATAGATAGATAGATAGATATAGATAGATAGATAGATATAGATAGATAGATATAGATAGATAGATAGATAGATATATAGATATAGATAGATAGATATAGATAGATAGATAGATAAATATAGATAGATAGATAGATATAGATAGATAGATAGATATAGATAGATAGATATAGATAGATAGATATAGATAGATAGATATAGATAGATAGATAGATATAGATAGATAGATAGATATAGATAGATAGATAAAGATAGATAGATATAGATAGATAGATAGATATAGATAGATAGATAGATAGATAGATAGATAGATAGATAGATAGATAGATAGATAGATAGATAGATATAGATAGATAGATAGATAGATAGAAGTTTGAACACATTATTTACTTTTCTGGTTATTGTTTACTTTGCATAAATAATGAATGACAGTGATAAACAAACCTCGTAAATAATGGTGTTGACTGTCTGTGTGTGTGTCTTGTCTGTACCGCGGGAAACATCTGAAAGAAAATTAAAAGAAATCATAACAAACGACGACTTTTCACTCACACCAACCCACCTTCGCAACGGAGCACAATTTCACAAACATACTATTAATTAATTACTGACCCTGTAATCGTGTATACAAAACATTGGAGGCTTCTGTTTCCTCCGATTATGCTAAGAAACAAGATCCTATTTTCTGACTACATCACTGGGTCCTTAATTTTACCTAATCGAGTTTATTTAATCGAGATATAGTTAGGAAAAATAAGATATAGGCTTTGCAACGGCTCACAAACCTATTAATTTTTACCTAATCGAGTTTATCTAATCGAGATATAGTTGGGAAATAAGATGTAGGCTTTGCAACGGCTCACAAACCTATTAATTTTTACCTAATCGAGTTTATCTAATCGGGAAAAAAGATGTAGGCTTTGCAACGGCTCACAAACCTATTAATTTTTACCTAATCGAGTTTATTTAATCGATATATAGTGGAGAAATAAGATGTAGTAGGCTTTTTGTTTTGAATATTCCTAGATTTCTGCTATATATATCTATTTATAATAACTATTTACACAAGTTAGAGCTACAGTATGAACCATATATACTTAAATAATGTTTTGAACATTCTTTTAATTAATTGATATGGATTTCTGCTATAAAGTATTTATTCATTTACAGTAGCTTATAGATATTCCATACTTTTTACGTATATAGACAATAAATATAAACATTTTAATTTTTGTACATATATATGCTAGCTGCAGAGTATATTATATAATTATTATGGTTGTGATATAATTTGTTGGTGGCAGAAAAGGTTGCTCTAGAAAAGAAACTACCGTACATAGAATATAAATTATGAGGAGTATTATTTGGGGGTCAGATTCTATACTGGGTTAGAAGGGTATCATCTCATCACAAAATTATATACATTAATAGAGAAAGATGTGTTTGTGAATTTTAATAGTGATTTTGACACTGATTGGTAAGTGGTGTAGATGTCAGAGAAACAAGAAACTTTGCAAATGTACGTATCCATGTAGAAAGAGTTATTGGCATGGTACGTCAAAAGTACAAAATTCTCGGAGGACCATTATTACCTGTGGATTATATTATGAGAGTGGATAACAATGGAATGAGTACTATATATAAAATAGATATTGTTTTTCGTACGTATATGATTTTCCTGTCTTGTGCAATTTTCAGTGTCGAAGGAATTTCCAATGTAAGCTTCTCAGTGTCAATAGTTACTGTTTGTTTTGCATTGATGAACCTTTGTCCATCTGTTATAAATGTTGACTGAGTAAAGTGAAGAGTATTGTATTGTTATCTCATAATTATATTGTACTATGGTGTACAGTACAGTAATCCTGGCCCTGTACCATGTTACTGTACATAGTGTTCATATATTGTCAGTTGCAGATGTGTCTTGTGGTAAATGAATACAATTATTCAATTTTCAAACATGTATTTTTGTACATTTTATATTAGATAATAAAGTGGTTAGAATCACATAAATAAAAAAAAAAAAGTTCTTCCAGAGAAGTATTAAATAATAGCAAATTCAGATACTGTATAACTATGTTCATTGTCAATATGAGATTTTACACACTTTATTTCACCATTCTCCTGTTCTGCCTCTTCAACAACACAAGGCTTTCTCAGGCTTTTTTCTTCTTCTTTTCTCCTTTTCTTCTTTGTTGGGTTGTCTTGTTTCCCTCCTTCATTTTTATCTAAAGGCAAGTTAACTGAATGTGAATGATTGGTGTCGTTAACGTCCACTATACCAAACGCTTTGGATAAATACTTGTCTAATGCTTTCATGGACTCAAGATCACGCATTTCATCACATTTCGATAGAAGTAAATGCATTCTCCACTTCAATTGTTCTCTATATTCCTCGGCTTGTGTATCAGTGCTTTCCTCATTACACACACTATCTTTGGGAGACTTGCGTTTTCTCGGACGTGGATTGTTCTTCAAATAGCCAACTACGGTATGTATGTGTTTACACGGGTTCTTTCTCTCTGCGGCGTTGTCATCACAGGAACATATATACATACATTTACATACTTGGCAATCAGTGTGACGACTCTGACTCTCGTTTAAGCCATATTCGGCAATGATATTTTCTATGTCCTTTCTCTCCACGATTGAGGTTCGATTTTCCCCCGACGCCTTCCGTACTTGTTCCAGAATTTTGTAACGCTCTATACCTTGTGTAATCATACCTGAAAACCAAACAAAATACACATTAGTGACATTATTCACCTGAAACAAATGAAATATGGTGAAGCAATAACAACAACAGCAACAACAAAAACTGTGTAGCCAAATTAATTAAATATGAGCGTACCTGCAATTTTGTCTTTCTCACTTTTGGGCAGAACCATGTGAACTAAGTGAGGCGGTCCAAGTTGATGGTCGTGGTGGTCAGTGTACAAAGTCACACGGATCGTACCGTCGCATCTCAACACTTCCATTGATGATGTGCAATAAAGTCCAAGTTTACTACTACCTGTTCAAAATCAAAGGAGATACATAAAATAAACAGTATAATTAAATCAAAGGAGATACATAAAATATACAGTATAATTAAATCAAAGGAGATACATAAAATATACAGTATAATTACATCAAAGGAGATACATAAAATATACAGTATAATTAAATCAAAGGAGATACATAAAATAAACAGTATAATTAAATAAAAGGAGATACATAAGATAAACAGTATAATTAAATAAAAGGAAATATATAAGCTGAATAGTATAATTAAATTAGGCCTATAGTTTTAAGGCTTGTGGGGGGGGGGGGGGGGTTAGGAGGGTACAGGAGTAGGGGGAAAGGCTTGGGGGGAGGTTAGGGGTGTGTGGGAATAAGGGACAGGCTTTCTACCCCCACCCCCACCCCTGTCCTATTCCCACACACCCCTAAACTCCCCCAAGCCTGTCCCCCCATCTTTCACTTTGGTTGTACCACAAATTCCTGCGTCCAACTTTACCTTGTTTCTTTTGAGCACGTTTCTTTTTAGAAGTACATGTATCTTGTGTTGCCGGCTTCACACCAGATCTCCGACAGTAGAAGATCTGTTTGCTGCCTTCACCAGTACGCCAGGAGCCGGCATGAGCTGTGTAATTAACTCCAACCTCCATTTCTACAGAGCCTTTCCATGCCAAGAATTCTGTGAGGAGAAAAATTATTATGCTTAGGTTAAAAAAGGTGTTTTAAATATAAAATGTAGGTCCCTACAAAATTAATGTAATTAACTTTGTCTAACCTACCAGAAGCTGGACTTGTAACCAATGTATAAAATTACCAGGTCATCCAAAAATATAAAAAAAATACCAGGTTGTCCCAAAATAAAATAAAATTACCAGGTCATCTACAAATATAAAATTACCAGGTCATCCAAAAATATAAAAAAATTACCAGGTCGTCCAAAAATATTTAAAAAAATACCAGATCGTCAAAAAAAAATAAATATTACCAGGTCGTCCAAAAATATTAAAAAAATACCATATCGTCAAAAAAATAAAATTACCAGGTCGCCTAACACAGTCTCTCAAAGTTGCCAAGCTTAGGGTACTATATTGTACCTTTTTGAGAGGTAAACTCATGGAATGTTTTATGTGTTTCAATCTGATGTTTATGAAGTAGATGTTCTCTGTAATTATCCAGTGTTCTGTAGGCTTCGTTACACTCTTTGCATTTCACCGAGGTGGGCCGACGTTTATCTTTACCCGACGTTATGGGTCTGGGTTGGGGCTTCACTCCGTGCTGGTTGCGTTCGTGAGCGCGCTTGTTGTCGATCCGGGTGAACGTTTTGTCGCAGACGGTGCACGCCAGGGACGGGTCGTGATCTCCTCCCTTCGCCTCGTCGACTCTCTCGTGTTCGACGCCGTGGAATTTGGTCTCGTGTTTCTTCCTGGCGTTGGTCCGGGTGAAGTCCTTGTCGCAGTGGCCGCACTTGTAGAACACGGAGCTGCGGGACGGGGCCGCGTCTTGTCCGGGGGCGGAACGACGCAGCAGGATCTTACTTTTCCCGCCGACGGAAACGAGCAGCGGAAACTTAGTTTGTCCACCGTCGACGGAGCCACTCGACGCCGTCTTATTCTCTCCGACGACTATACGACGCAACGGGACTTTATTTTTTCTACCGACAGTGCCACTCAACACGGCCTTATTTTGTACACCAACAGACAAGGCCGTAATTTCATTTTGTCCGTCAACAGAACCTTTCAACACGGCCTTATTTTGTCCATCAACTGAATCAATCGACATGGTTATATTTTGTCCATCAACAGAACTTAACATGGCCTTATTTTGTTACCATTTTGTCAACCAACAGAAATTGACACGGCCTTATTTTGTCCATCAACACGGCCTTATTTTGTCCATCAACAAGGCCTTATTTTGTCCATCAACACGGCCTTAGTTTGTCCATCAACAAGGCCTTATTTTGTCCATCAACACGGCCTTAGTTTGTCCATCAACAGAACAACAACACAAACATATACAATTCCTCCAAGGGTTTGTTTACATGTGTCAGGAAGGCAGTGTTGCCATGTCTGCTTGACGAAATTTCCCTAACTTTAACATCAGAATTTCCCTTTTTGCCTCAATTATTCCCTGTTTACTCTTGAACATTGATGGTCTTTTAGGTATTTCATCTTGTAGAAATTTCCCTGTTTACTCTTGAACAAACTGTATATTATTTCCCTGTGGGGATTTTTAACCCTTACTCTTAAGTTAATTATTATCGTCGTCGTCGTCGTCGTGTCCGCCGCCGCCACCGCAGCCTTCATCGCCGCGGCCGCCGCCAGCGTCGCCGCCGCCGCCGCCGCTAATTAAATATTTGTTTTTTTAATTAATATTTTTTTTTTTTTTTAATAATAATTATTATTATTATTTTTATTATTTATTTGTTTATTATTATTATTAATTATTATCGTCGTCGTCGTTGTCGTCGCCGCCGCCGCCGGCGAGAACACAGATTCTACGTATTTGGTCAGTTCCAGTGTTGCCAACCGTAGGGTAATCGCCCTATATGTAGGGCATTTCGACCTCAAATCCTTGTCTGTAGGGCGTAGGGTAATTTTACAGAATCATAACGAAACGTAGGACGTTACAACATTTTGGTATAAGTGATAACATATTTTGTAACATAAAAAATAAAACACTTAAAGTACAGACGTACGATGTATCAGTAATTATCGCGGGGAAGATTTTACAAAATACATCTAACTCGGCCAACACTGTTCCCGTTAAATCCGCTGGCGATCACACGCAACCCTTCAGTTAGTTACCCCGGTTCACGGTTAAATCCGGTTCCCTGTTAAATCCGATGGAACCGGGGTAACTAACTGAAGGGTTGCGTGTGAACGCCAGAGGAATAAATGTTTAGCCAACCTGACGAAATATATACACAGGGAATTTTTGAGGTAAAGAGGAAAAATATAATATCAAAGTTGTGGAAATGTCATCAATTTTGCAGACCTGGGGATATTATATTATTTAATTAATATAATTATGTATAGGAATAAATGGGGGAAATGTTTAGAATTTAGGGTACATGACTAAATATAATAAATACGGGGAATTTTTGAGGTAAAAAAAGGAAAAAATTAATATAATGTTGAAGTTGGGGAAATTTCGTCCTGTTGGCAACACTGTAAATCCGGCAACACTGTAAATCTGGCAACACTGTAAATTTGGCAACACTGCAACCACACTGAGATTTACCCAGAGATAAAACACAACAACAAAATTATTCACAGGTAAATTATTGTTATTATTATCATTATTAAAGGTATAATTAGTGTACTAGTGTCATTATTAACAGTGTAATTATAGTGTCATTACATTAGTACATCATTACATGTGTACATCATTACATAGTTGATTTTTGTGACTCATTCCTTGACTCAGACCCAATGGCCAGTTCTGTGGAAACAAACTGGACCAGACTTCGTGACTTTATACGTGACACAATGGACAAGCACATACCCACGAAAACTGTCACACATAACCGGTCATTACCATGGTACAATAGACAATTAAAAAGACTACACAGAAACAAGGTCAAAGCATACAACAGAGCAAAACGATACAATGATACAGAACACTGGTTAGAATACAAAAATATACAGAAAACACTACAGAAAGAAACTAAACAAGCAGAAACTAAATACACATCCACTTTTCTCACAGACAACAAACAAAACCACAAAAAATTCTTCGGCTTCTTTAAAGCACGCAAACAAGACTCGACCGGTATTACAACATTACTACACAACAATTCCTTGGTTACACACCCACAAGACAAAGCCAACACCCTTAACACACAGTTCCAGTCCGTTTTTACCCATGAACATGAACACTTACCAGACATGCCAACACCGTCACACCCACCTATCCCTCCCATTCATATAAACACCCAAGGAATTGAGAAACTTTTATCTGAGGTAGACATACACAAAGCGACTGGACCAGACAATATACCCTGCAGGATATTGAGGACTAATGCTAAAGTTCTTGCCCCTGTCCTGCAGGTTATATTCTCACAGACTTTACAGACCGGTGAACTCCCTCAAGACTGGCTTTTGGCAAATGTGACCCCAATTTTTAAATCCGGAGACAGAACCCTTCCCATTAATTATAGACCGATTTCTCTTACCTCAGTCCCTTGCAAAATTTTAGAACACATAATTCATAGACATATAATGGACCATTTTAATAGACAAAACATACTGACTGACAAACAACACGGTTTTCGACCCAAACGCTCGTGTGAGACGCAGCTGCTGGTGACTACACATGACATCTTGCAGTCCCTCAATGACACAAAAACTAGACAAGTTGACGCCATAGTATTAGACTTTGCCAAAGCCTTCGACAAAGTCCCTCACCAAAGACTACTACACAAGTTAGAATTCTATGGCATACAGGGACAACTTCTTCACTGGATTAGAACGTTCTTGACTACCAGAAAGCAACGCGTAGTTCTTGACGGTAGTCAGTCTCCACCTGTTCCTGTGATCTCTGGGGTACCCCAGGGCACTGTCTTGGGCCCCCTTCTCTTCCTTTCATACATTAATGACCTCCCACTTTCACTTTCCTCTACCACTAGACTCTTTGCAGACGATAGCTTAGTTTACAGACCAATTAAAGATAGGAATGACTGCCTTCGACTACAGGACGACCTAACTGCACTTGAAGACTGGGAAGTCAAGTGGCAGATGACATTTAGACCAGACAAATGCCATCACATCCGTTTTACCCGTGCTCATAATCCCATTCCATATACATATCAGCTACACAACACTAACCTCAACACAGTCCCTTCCCACAAATACTTGGGCGTCCACATCTCATCGGACATGAGGTGGAACACACACATAGGTAGCATCAGGGCCAAAGCCAGTAGGGTCCTGGGGTTCTTGCGCAGGAACCTCAGCAGGTGTAACACAGACATTAAAATCATTGCTTATAACACTTTCGTTCGACCACACCTAGAGTATTGTGACACCGTCTGGGACCCACACACTTACAATAATATCAAGAAATTAGAGTCCATACAAAACAAAACTGCAAGATGGGCCAGACGTGATTACAGACACACTACATCAGTCACTTTGCTTAAACAAGACACAAAACTAGACCCATTGGCAACAAGAAGACAAATACACAGACAACAGATGATATACAAAATCACAAACAAGTTAGTTGACATAGACAAAGACACATACCTACACCCTACAAGTATACGGTCCACTAGAGGCAGCCACAACTTAAAATACCATACATACCAGACAAGCACTGATATATTTAGACACTCATTCTTTCCCCGCAGCATCCAAGAGTGGAATCATCTCCCATCTCATATAGTTAATAGCCCTGGACACTCTTGACACTTTTAGAAATAGAATCACCAATCATTACCTCCCCAATCCTAATCCTCAACCCACAGTCCTTGACCCAATCCACCCTCATCCTAACCCCCTTCCTAATCCTACCCTGGATCCCTAAATCCCCCGCACAACCCCCGCATATTATGCTGCCCACGAGCAGCCCTCTGCGGGACCCAAAAACTTAAACTTAAACTAAACTTACTAAAGTTAATTAAAGCAACTTAATCATTATTATTATGGCGCCAACATTATTATTTTTTTTTATTTTTTCGTTGATATGATTAATTAATTTTCTTGTATTTAACGTTAATTAAAGTGTAAGTTTATATTACATTATTGGTGTTATTAATTCGGTGTTAATTATTGGCGTTATTAATTTAATTTAGTGTTAATTATTGGCGTTATTAATTTAATTCAGTGTTAATTAAAAATGATGTGTTTATAGAGATTGAGTTGGGTGTTAATTATTGGCGTTATTAATTTAATTCAGTGTTAATTATTGGCGTTATTAATTTAATTTAGTGTTAGAGAAAGGGGGGATATATATATCAAAATATTAATTCGTTCAAAACACACTATAAAACATTGCATTTTGAAAAACCTCGCGTTGAAAACCCTAATCGGGGCAAACTACCGACCACTACTCTGGGCTGACTACCAGAACCTAACCAGAGGGCAGATAGTATGTTACAGGGAGTTACAAGGAGTTACAAGGAAAAGAAGTACCCTAGAAGACATTACGATCCATATTTGTGTCTTAGAAAATTTAGAACAAAGATCCAAATAGTGGATAGAAGTAATTATGTTAGAAATAATGTACAGTTGCCAAAAAATGTATTGCTACAACTATTGATACAACATTAAATATATAAATGTCCATAGTTGTTTGTAGGGATATATATAAGTATGTATTACAGAAGGATATGTATGTATATTTCCTTCTGTTATACATGCATATAGTCCATACAAATAGTTGTGGATATGTATTACAGAAGGATATGTATATTTCCTTCTGTTATACATGCTTATAGTCCATACAAATAGTTGTGGATATTACTAGGGTTAAAGTTCTATCAAGATTTGTCGCAATACCTTTTTTGACAACTGTACAGTACAATGCTAACTTATAGAACAACAATAAAGTAAAGAAATACTCTTCTAACTTCCTTTTCTGTGGATTTTCTTAACTATTACCATGAGTATTTTATTCAGGTTAGGTCTGGTTAAGTCAGACTAACTCCAAACATATGAATAATAACTATTTAATGCAATATTTACCTTCTTTACATTCAAACCCGGGTTGGCGGTTTATAACAATAAACAAAATATGGTTTAAGCCACAAAAAAAACACTATTGTTGTATTTATATATTTCTTTCATTTTGCATTTGTATTTCTAACCACTATATTTACTTTGTTTATGTAACTTATTGGGAAGCAACCTCTCTTTTTAATTATAGTGATGTACTGTATGTCAATTATAACAACAATTGCACAGCTTATACAGGAAAGGTAATCTCTCTCTCTCAACTATTTTTGTATCTTGAAATTACAGATTTATAAAGTGGTTGTTGTTGAAGTTGGTGAAGGTGTCTGTCCGAGCAGCCCCGAGCTCCTGAGGAAGGTCATGGCCTGAACCGGACTTTCCCACAGTGCCCTCAGAGAGTGTATGTTGTATTGTTGGTGAGTGTATAGTATAGTATTATGTTGTATTGTTGGTGAGTGTATAGTATAGTAGAGTACAATATTGTATTAGATTTATAAGGTACTGTATGAGGTATTACATGTGACTGAAGATAAATAGCTGTTTGTTTGATCAGGCTAAAGGAGATTTATTTTCTTCACTTTTGGTATACAGAAATTATGGAAAATATTTTAAAGCATGCTAATCCTTCTTGAAACCAATCACTGATTGTATTTCAAACTCAAAAGTTTACATAGAGATAAAATTATGGAATGTAACCAAAAATACCAGTAAAAATATTTAGTCAAAACAATATATATACCAGTGTCCATGGTTTAAACCCCCCAAAAATTGTTGTTTGTCAATCCTGCCTCAGACTATGTTCTTAGGGAGTGGGGTGGGGAGGTGGTAATGGTTAAGAAAAGATATATAAAATATATTTTTGAGGAACTCATCCAATTGGTTTTTTGTTTTTTTAGAATGAAATGTGACAATGATGCCAATACCAAATGTATCACCGAGGGAAACCTTGAGAAAGTTTATCTTCTCTGATGTATCTGTGGAACAACAGAGGATTTACAAGAGGAAGATTGAAGAGCTTGGTGGAGTAATTGTATCAACTGCCAAGATTATCTTTAACCCTCAATGTACTCATGTCATTGCCAGAAACTTTATGGTGTCAGAGAAAGTTATGAGTGCTCTTGCTGGAGGTAAGGACAGTATTTATCATATGTGGAGTTTTGTACAGTACTTTACTGTGCTCTTTAATCATTCCTTTGTATTATATACAGTACCCCCTGGGGTAGCCTAGGCCTAGGGGGGGGGGGGGTTAGGAATACCTTCACAGTGTCCCGCTTTTCGTAAAAGCCAACGAAAACGGGTTTTACTTCTTGAACCATCCCTTTATTTTATGTGTTACCTTGTGTGTGCTTCCTGTCCCACCTCTCCATCACCTTTAAAAGTTTAGATACAGTACTTAAAAATAGTGAACATTTCTTTATATAGCTAATGAGATTATAAGCACAATAAGGCAAGCCATATGTCAGTACAACACTAGATTATGGACAGTCAGGAATTTTAACAGAATTAGATACAGTAATGAATTCAAGAATTAATTATAAGATAACTCGTCAGACGGATAGAAATAAAAACTAACCTCATTTAACTCATCTTTATTTTATTCAGCCGACGGCAACTACGCAATTGTGTCGACGTTTTTCCATAAATTCAGACCAGATCATATTTGTTGCTGTGAAATGAAATGTGTCCTTGTCTTCATACCAATCAGATCATTTTTGTTACTGTGAAATGTGTCCTTGTCTTCATACCAATCAGATCATTTTTGTTGCTGTGAAATATGTCATCATACCAATCAGATAATTTTTGTTGCTGTGAAATGAAATGTGTCCTTGTTATCATACCAATCAGATCATTTTTGTTGCTGTGAAATGTGTCATCATACCAATCCATTATTTTGTTTTTCTGATCAGGAAAATGGGTCCTACAGCCAGAATACATAACGCACAGCAGTCAACTGGGCTACTGGGCGGATGAAGCCGAGTTTGAATGGAAGACCACCAACAACGTGCCGAGGTCCTGCCGTTTGCGATGGAATAAAATTGAGCGAGGGGTGTTTGCTGGGTATTCCATTTACCTTCAACTCATATCATCATCCAACACAGCCTCATTTCGAAGGTGAATAATGTTAATGTAATGTAATGAATGAATGTTGTTTATAGGTTACTTAAGGGGGGGTGGGAATTAGGGGACAGGCTTGGGGGGACTGAGGGGGTGTGTGGGAGTAGGGGGACAGGCTTGGGGTGGGTAGAAAGCCTGTCCCCCTATTCCCACACCCTCCCTAACCCCCCAAACCCCCCCCCCCAAGCCTGTCCCCCTACTCCTGCACCCCCCAAATCCCCCCAAGCCTGCCCCCTTATTTGGTACATTGGAGCACCTTGATTCCTCCAAAATATGCCAAGAAATAAGATCATATTAACACATACATAATTTTGAGGAACCAATTGCTGGATATTTACCTTTAATACTTTACTGTACTTTAATACTTTACTGTACTATACTATACTATACTATACTGTCTCTTCCACTTCAATAGAGTACTGTCTTGTGGTGGAGCTGAGGTTGTTGATACCAATATGGCAACAAAGGCTACCATTGCTATCAGTGAACTAGAATGTCTTGAGGATGTGAAGAAGTCAGTAAGGAGTAATTGTCCCATTGTTACAATTGCCTACATCAAGGATACTGTGTTTTTGGTGAGTCAGTCAGTGAGTGTTTGTGTGTAGGAGTATTTATGGTGTTCACAATGGTATGATGGCTCTGTTGTGTGTCACTGCTATATACAGTATATATTTATATATATTTTTTTTTTACAAAAATAGTATAATCCTGCCAACACCAAGTAAGGAGGGAGTGTTGGAACAGAGTGGAAGAGTATGTAAAGGAGAGAAACATGAGGGGGAGGGGAGGGCTGGACCAAGTAAGGAGGGAGTGTTGGAACAGGGAAAACTGGAGACACTTCTGCCGTGGTCACCCCCTTGGAGGGAGTTCCCAGTGAGAAAGAGGCATTAGAGCTATAGGTAGATAGACATATTGTGATTTAAATCTTCTTCCACAGAAATCCGATCCCTCACACTTCCGGCCATACCTTTTGAATTCTCCTGGTTGTGTCACTATGGAAAGGAAGGAAGGTCAGTGTGAGGATTTTTGTACAGTATTATCATTGTTAGTTTTACCTACCTGGCCAGACCAACTTCTTTAACAGAGTGGACTAATACTATATTTAGGCATGTAAAAATACAGTTATCACCAAACTATTGTAGTCCTTTTTATATAAACTAAACTTCACATGATTGTTTCTCAGACTTAAGAGAAGTATTGCAATGTAATAATCATATTTTGTATGGAAGAAACACTGGGAAAAATATACATGCCATTTTTTGTATCCTGTCACACCTATAGCAACTTTTATTTGCGATAAAGTCCTAATTCTTCACTTTCCCCTCCAGGCTTATCACAAGTATTGGAAAAAGTTGGCAAGTCACACAGCCAAGAGAAGCATCCATTATCAGAGGCTAACAACAACAGCATCAAAAAGCCTTGTCCTTCCTTGGTAAGAAACCAAAGTTATATTGTATGTGGATCAGGATGCTGGAAATAAAATTGTCTTGCTTGATGAGATAATATTTTTCAAAGGACAGTACTGTACAGTAGAGCATCGATTTAGCGCGAGATACGTACCTCAAAACTTTGTTTTAAATTGAATTTGTGTTAAATCGAATTGCTATATTACAGTAATGTGCCAGAGAAACACGGTAAGTGCCATATATACATTTATTTAATATAAGTACATTATGTTAGTAGATATCAATCCGCATGAGCCTCCATAGCTGTGCAGCAACTGTTAATCCTATGTCCCAGCCGACCATCCTGCCTCCAACACACCACAATGTCCACAGGTCAAATTCTGCTGGCACAGACACACTCCCTCATCCTAAAGTGAATGAAAAATACTTTTTTTAAGGAAGTCAATTTTGGAGGCAAAAAATACAATTTGACATCATCGCTGACAGTGCACAGATATTTGGAGTGACTTGAGGCATTGTATGTAATAACCATGGCTCTGTTAGCCAGATTATACTTCTTATTTACATATATTTGAGGTCATCCATGCTTTCTTGTTTGCACGCCAAACGACAGAAAGTTTAAAGGGACATTTTTTAAGGCTGGAGGTCGGACAGAATAATGAATGAGGAGTAGTTTTAGTCGGTCCGTGCCTGCAGCATTTGCCATGAGGAAAACAGTGAGCCTTTGTTTACTGACCTTTAACTCAGGTGCCTTTTCTTCATTTTTCATTATGTACGTTCTCTTTGGCATTCTTTTCCAATAAAGTCCCATCTCGTCACAGTTCCACACTTGCTGGGGAGAATAATTCATTTCTTCCACCATTTCCTTCATTTTATTTTTCATTTCTTCGGCGGCTCCGTAATCAGCTGAGGCAGCCTCTCCAGTCACAGCAATATTTTTTGTACCCCAATCCGTTTCATAGATTTATATAGCCATCCTGTGCTTGCCGTAAATTTCATTCCCTCGATGGACTTGCCTTGTTTTGCTGCGTTCTGGCTCTGAATTTTGTAGACCTGTTCTTGCACCATAGGTCCAGACAAACTAAATTTACACCGTCGCATATCTTTCATCCACAATGTTAGAACACTTTCCATCTCAGTATACACAGCAGACTTTAAATGTAGCTTGCTTTTTGAAATATCTGGCGAGGCTTAAGCTGATCGAATTTTCTCTTTGTTTTTCTTAATTGTAAGAACAGAACTTTCTGAGAGACCAAACTGACGCCCCAAACTTGATGCTCCATTTCCTTTACTTAAAGCAACTAGCACTTTAATTTTATAAGCAAGTAAATTGTTTCAAACAAACTTTTTCTGCAGGAATCGAATGGAATGACTAACAAGAAGGTCAATCCTCTTCGAAACTTCCGCAAATCACCAGAGGCCAACACCAGCAGCATCAAACAGCCTTGTTCTTCCTTGGTAAGAAGCTGAAGTTATATTGTATGTGAGTCAGGATACTGGAAATAAAACTGTCTTGCTTGACAAGATAATATTTTTCAAAGAACAGTACAATAAAGTCTCACATCTCACCACTAATAGGGACCAAAATATCATGGCAAGATTCCAATATAACTTCTGCACAATTCCTCCATCCACAAACTACCAAAAAGTTGCGATATTCGCCAAATGAATTAATTGGCCAGGTACAGTGTATTGGTATCAACAAGAACCCAGTCAGTGCTTTCCATATAAAATGCTTCCTGTAGTAAATATAAGCAATTGAAGTCTATTTACATCTTTAATATTTTGATAGATAGTTAAACAATATTCTGAAGTGAGACTTAATGCAATAAAGTGGTTTATAAAGATTAATAAAGCCAAATACATACAGTCATCGAAACTGTCATAAATAATTTTATTTTGTGTTCAAACTACACATTTCTTGGAACTGAAATTCCAGTTGATGCATAATGAACAAATGAATGTTTGGGCAGGTCACGAAACAACCTCATCGACTAATATGCATAAAATATTGAAAAAATGGTAGCTGAATTTCCATAACATCGAAATAGCCGACTGAGATTGATTGGAGTACTGAAATTTACAATATATCAAAGGCTGCACTTTGGGCTGCGCAGTTTGCCAGATAAAAGACATACCTGGCTGACGTTTTCTGTAGGCTATTAGTCCATTTCTATATTCAAGTTGGCTGTATACCACAATTTTACCTGGTAAATTACTTGCTAATATTACTGAGCAAGTGATTTACTATTTGTGCAATGCCAAGCTATACTCTGTTCAAAACTTGTGTTCCATTTTCCTCTATCTATCTGTCTCTATTTCTATCTATATCTTTATATCTATATCTATTTCTATCTATATCTTCCCCCTTAACGGGAACCGCCTTGCCGAGGTGGGGGGGCTTGTGTGTCTCTGAGACCTGGCGAGCTAGATTAGAGGGGGCTCCGGCCCCTGCTCTGCACGGCCGCATTGTTTGACCTAGAGTAAAAAGTTATACGTCATTTTGATCGGTGAAGCCTGGTAAGTGTCCTCGGCCTATTGGGGAGTTCGATCTCAATACCCTGCAGCCCAAGCCGCTGTTATTTAGCCTTAACCGAAAGATCACAGGTTCGAATCCCCTGTACAATTAAAAAAAAAAAAAAATTGACAAATGATACAGCCTTCTGACTGGTGTAGTCCCGGGAATTTCCTCGGTCTAATTTTATTTTTGGTGGATATGTGTATCTTGAATTATCAGCTTATAACAACCAAATATTTATGGCTTTCTCAACATAGACTCTATGGTCTCAAGCATCAAGGTTGCAGGCAGGCCTGGCTTACATGCCCAGTTTACCAATGAATTTAAACCACAAAATGTTGAACACCTAAATTTAATGCTAAATCTAAGGACAGTGAAAAAAAAAAGTTTTAAAATGACCAATGGGGGAGGTTCGATCCCAGTACCCCTGCAGCCCAATTCGCCACTCGGGCATTGCTATTTAATGGTGGCTGTTACAATGCCACCTTCTGCTGTAGTTGTGTCATGGATAACTTTTGTGGTTGTAAAGCTGGCATGGTTTCTCTGGGGGACCAACAACCACACCGGATAATGGACTCCTCCCACCCTCCTAATAATTTCACAAAATTAATTGGAGGAAATTTATTGACAAAACCACATGTAGGATCTTCACCCGGACAACGTCTGGTATCGCTGCTAGTATTTTATAAGCAAGTAAATTGTTTAATACTAACTTTTTCTGCAGGAATCGAATGGAATGACTAACAAGAAGGTCAATCCTCTTCGAAACTTCCGTAAATCACCAGAGGCCAACACCAGCAGCATCAAACAGCCTTGTTCTTCCTTGGTAAGAAGCTGAAGTTATATAATAATAATAATAATATACAGTTTATTGATTAATGGCAGCTGATAGGCTAAAAATATACATATTACATTTAAAATGATAATACAGGTATTTCTCTTTTTGTGTGAGGTATAGGTTCCTACAGGCACCGCTCAAACTAAATTCGCACAAAATAAATCTATTTTTCCCATAAGAAACAATGTATAATAAAAGGTGTGGGGTCTTGGTCCAAAAAAACTTCCATTTTTTGGACGAAAAATGAATTTATTTGACTAATATAGTGAACATGTTTTAAAAATGTATCATTCTAAAGCTATATGTAACACTAAGGTGTAAATAAAGCATCCATTAACACTTAATATGATGCCATCTGAGAGACAACCCCAAACCTGACCCCCAATCCCCCCTCCCCCTTAAATATCTCTTAAGTGGAGTAGAGTGGGGATGAGTGGTGAAATTTTGGGCCAATAGACTGACCCAGGCTGCCACAGAGCGCCGGTGACCTGTCCTCACCTCACGGGGTCAAGAGCAGGATATTATATGTGTGTCAGGATACTGGAAATAATACTGTGTCTTGCTTGATGAGATAATATTTTTCAAAGGACAGTACAGTAAAGTCACACATCTAAAGCCACTAATAGGGACCAAAATATCATGGCAAGATTTCAATATAACTTCTGCACAATTGATTATTTTTATTAGGAAGATATATTTTATAAGCAAGTTAATTATTTCATACAAACTTTTTCTGCAGGAAAAGAATGAAATGACTATCAACAAAAGCAGTCCTCTTCAAAACGTCTCCTCAAACCAAAGATGCAGACAGAATAGTTATGTCAAAAATCCCTCTACTACTAGTCCTTGTGTAAAGTTCTCATCTATTCTGGAATTATTCCCTAAAGAAAAAAGGGAAAGATTTTTACAACCCAAAGAACCCGAAGATGAAGGATATCAGCAGAGAAAAATGATCAAGCTGAGTCAAGGTACAGAAATTGCAACTATTAGAAAACAATTAGACTTCACCCCTAAGCACATGGAGAGAATGTATATTGGTAAATCAGATGTTAAGCAAACTGTAAGAGAGGATGTTAAAGACACGATTAAGCCAGAGAGACGTATTGTTTGTACCAGGAGTAACAACACATTCATCATTAAGTGGAGTACATGTGACATAGTTAAAAGTGTGAAAGACGAGACTATTACATGGAGTATCTGTGACAGTAATAAAGGTAATAAAGTTAAAGGTGTGAATGATAAGACTTTGAGTATCTGTGACAGTAATAAAGATAAAGATAGAGGTGTGAATGACAAGACTAGGAGTACCTATGACAGTAATAAAGGTAATAAAGATAATAAAGATAGAAGTGTGAATGACAAGACTTGGAGTGCCTGTGACAGTAATAAAGATAATAAAGATAGAGGTGTGAATGACAAGACTTGGAGTGCCTGTGACAGTAATAAAGATAATAAAGATAGAGGTGTGAATGATAAGACTAGGAGTACCTATGACAGTAATAAAGATAATAAAGATAGAAGTGTGAATGACAAGACTTGGAATGCCTGTGACAGTAATAAAGGTAATAAAGATAGAGGTGTGAATGACAAGACTTATACACAAAGTAAAAGATACTCTGGTGATAATGCTCAAGGTGATGGTGAAAGAACTAAAAGACGAATTATCGTGAAAACTGAAGGTGAAAACTTTGATAAATGTGGAGGCAATTATAACAAAAATACAAACAGTGACTGCAGAGCCGAAAAGAGTTTACCAAAGCATGAATATAGAACTAATAATAAGAGACATGTAAGTGAACAATCTCTGTCAAGTTCTAATGTGCAAAAATGTCCAAAAATTGACAAACCTGTCATATTGAATAAGAGACTTATTGTAAAAGTTGAAAGACTTGAAACATGGTACCCTGCAATTAAGAAGAAAAGTTTGTCACCTCCTGTAAATACACTGAACCTCTCGGAAAGTAGTGATGTATCTCTTAAGAAGCAAAATTTATCACCTGTAAATACACTGGACTTCTCAGAAAGTAGTGATGTATCTCAGAAGATGAGAAGTGTATCACCTTCTCTACAGATTGATAGGTTGGATATGAAGAGCGGGATTAGAAACTTCTTGAGAAAAAGTCGTATTCAAGATAATACATACTGTGGATTCTTCTCCATTTCCAAACGTGATGCATCAGACGACAACATTGTGAGTTCCACCAACAACAACAAGAAGTATCCCACCGTTCGAGAACTGACTCTAGAAGAAACCTCTTACTATGAGTCTAGCCTGGAGCATCATATTATGTTACTTTCTAGTGCTAACTCTGAAGAGGATGGCATTATTTCCCAAGGCATTGATACCCTCAGGCTAAACACTACCCTCTCCACCTACCCACCTGCACACATCATGGGAAACCTTCTCAAAACTCTCATTTTTGAGGTAAGTTCTACTTTATTAAAACACTGGAGTGTCTATTCACAGGTGATGAGAGTATGATAATTGTGAATGATTGTGTAAGAAAGCATGGAATGAGAATTTACCTTATGAGAACTATATCTGTCATCTCTGCATTAAAATTGTATTACAACATCACTATAGCTAATACATACACAGGTAGAAACATATCATTATTATTACCGTACCTAAGCACCATATCATTATTATTACCGTACCTAAGCACTAATTTCAGAACCTAATTCTATGCAGCACATAATTCCTAGTACTGTATGAAGTTTACCTTGGTTATTTCTCTATGCTAAAATGCTATATTGTTCTGTACAACTCTTGGAACATAAGAGTTTGCTATACACTCTCCTCTTTTTTTATGTTAGGTTAGGTTCCTGAAGGGGTCGCATAAAGTGAATTTGGTATAAAGTAAATTGTACATTTCCATAAGAAATAATGGTACTTTAACTTGAAAATGGAGCCTCCTTGTTCCTGTTATTTTAAGAGTTCGTGTAAATTGCATTTATTTAATTTTTTTCATGGTACGCACTATTTCAAATTCGTATAATTTAAACTCACATAAAAAGAGAGGAAAGTGTACTGTACTGATTTCTTTGTATATTGTTCTGTACATCTCCTGGAACATTAAGAGTTTGCTGTACTGTACTGATTTCTTTGTATATTGTACCAGACAAAGTTCACCTTGATACACTACCAAGCACTGGGCCTAGCAAACTATATGTTGATGCTACACCCGCCCTGCACTGAACACATGAAGCTGTATTACCTCGAGGTGCTCAAATATGCCATACAGGTGAGTCCACTAAGTTGTTATTATATGTCACTGTTTTATAGCACAGCCTAAATAGCAAAGGTTTATATCCTTCAGTAATTTATGTTTAGGTAACCAGTACAGTAGCAGTTAACAAACCTTTAATACATTTATTTTTTATTTTATTTTTTTATTATTATTATTATTATTTTATTTTTTTAAGGAGGCATTGTTGGTGTCTAGTAGGGTGTGGAAGGGAATAGATGGACATGGAAGGACGACAGGATGTACAGGGAGAATTAGGAAGGGAAGAGGTTAGGAAAGCAATATGGAAGTTGAAGATGGGAAAGGCACCGGGGGTAGATTGGCTTGGAGGCAGGGAGAGGTGCCAGAGGATTGGAGGAGAGGTGACAGAGGATTGAAGGAGAGGTGACAGAGGATTGGAGGAGATGTGCCAGAGGATTGGAGGAGAGGTGACAGAGAATTGGAGGAGAGGTGCCAGAGAATTGGAGGAGAGGTGCCAGAGAATTGGAGGAGAGGTGCCAGAGAATTGGAGGAGAGGTGCCAGAGGATTGGAAGAGAGCCATAATTGTACCTTTGTGTTAGGGGAAGGGGAATAATTTGCTTCCTACAATGTTTTGTTTGGAAAGGTTCTCTGTAGATCAGCCAAGTAAACAACATCTTGACTTGCAGGAAGAGTGGCAAGGGAATTACCGTGCCTGGGATTCTGTGCACAGTGTATTGAAGGTGTTACAACAAGCCACAGACCAGGAGAGTGAGAATGAGTCTCTTGATCAGCCTCCCATCATATACAAGGAACATGCACTTGATGTCTTACAGTTCCTGGTCTCGCTCTTCAATGAGGACATGAAACGATTCACTTCAGGGTAAGCTAATCACTTTGTCAATCCTCTGTTCAATCTGTTCAAAACTTGTGTTCCATTTTCCTCTATCTATCCTCTATCTATCTGTGAGGCTTGTTCTGCCTAACCACTCCATATAATACAGTACGGGAAGCTATGTACAGTCGTGGTCAATAATAATCATCCACATATGGATATCTCAAACAATTTACTGTCTGATGTTTTCACGTTGACATATGATGTTATTGTTTTAAGTAGTGTGTAGCTGCTTGTATTAAATTAAAAGATGGTAGTTAACCTGTGTGTGTGTGTGTGTGTGTATTATTGTTTTAAGTAGTGTGTAGCTGCTTGTAGTAAATTAAAATATGATAGTTAACCTATTTATATGAAAGTTTATCATCTAAGGAACAGAGGGAAGCTGTTAAAATCTTACGTAAGTTACCCCTATATGGATGATTATATATGACCGCGACTGTATATTAATATATTAATATATTTTTAAACTCTGGTTATATTTTCAAAACCAATAGTTTGTTTATAACTAGTATTTTATTTATTTTTATGCTTTGAGGATTGAACAACTCCAAATGAGTATGTTCCAAAAAAAAAAAAACATTAATTATCATTCAAGAAATATTCCCTGTTAAAGTTTCATGAATTTAGATAAAATATTGTTATGATTTTCACTTGTTATTGTTATGATTTTCACTCGTTATTGTTATGATTTTCACTTGTTATTGTTATGATTTTCACTTGTTATTGTTATGATTTTCACTTGTTATTGTTATGATTTTCACTTGTTATTGTTATGATTTTCACTTGTTATTGTTATGATTTTCACTTGTTATTGTTATGATTTTCACTTGTTATTGTTATGATTTTCACTTGTTATTGTTATGATTTTCACTTGTTATTGTTATGATTTTCACTTGTTATTGTTATGATTTTCACTTGTTACTATTATGATTTTCACTCGTTACTATTATGATTTTCACTCGTTACTGTTATTTTTTATGATTTTCACTCGTTACTATTATGATTTTCACTCGTTACTATTATGATTTTCACTCGTTACTGTTATTTTTTATGATTTTCACTCGTTACTATTATGATTTTCACTCGTTACCAGAGATGAAGTGAGAAAACTGTTGATGTGGCAAGTGTTCCTGGGTCACACTCACCACCTCGCCAACACAACTCCACCCATCAAACAACTTCTCAACAAGTGGGTACAAATGTTGTCTGCACCAGCACCCGTGAGGCAGTGTTTGGCGGTAAGCAGTGGATCAAGTTATATATTGATGAACTCTAGTTTGTAGAATGTAAGGCTGAGGATTTTGTGTGTGTGTGTGTGTGTATGTGTGTGTATTTTGGGAAGTGTGTAAGGCTGAGGATTTTGTGTGTGTGTGTATGTGTGTGTGTGCATGGAAGAAGTAGTGTGTATTTTGGGAAGTGTGTAAGGCTGATGATTTTGTGTGTGTGTGTATGTCTGTGTGTGTATGGAAGAAGTAGTGTGTATTTTGGAAAGTGTGTAAGTAAAGCTGATGATTTTGTGTGTGTGTGTGTGTGTATGTATGTGTGTGCATGGAAGAAGTAGTGTGTATTTTGGGAAGTGTGTAAGGCTGATGATTTTGTGTGTGTGTGTATGTGTGTGTGTGTGTATTTTGGGAAGTGTGTAAGGCTGATGATTTTGTGTGTATGTGTGTGTAATGTGTGTGTATTTTGGGAAGTGTGTAAGGCTGATGATTTTGTGTGTGTGTGTGTGTATGTGTGTGTATTTTGGGAAGTGTGTAAGGCTGATGATTTTGTGTGTGTGTGTGTGTGTGTGTATGTGTGTGCATGGAAGAAGTAGTGTGTATTTTGGGAAGTGTGAGGTGTTGTGTTGCATGTGATTATTTATATAGTATGGTAGTGTTAAAATTACTTGGTGTTACAAGAGCTATGGTTCATGTCTTATATTTTGTATACAGTAATACAATTTTCCACTGATATAATGAGTGTGTAATGTGTGTAATGAGTGTGTATTATGAGGAAACTGTAGGTGAGGTGAGGTGAGGTGGCCGAGTGGTTAGTGTTCTGGATTCATGACTTAGAGGTTGGAAGATCGATCCTCTCAGGTGAGGGCCTCAGAATATTTACTCTTCCGATTTGAGTTTGAGGCACTAACTATAAGGCCACCGAATGTCATAAAACACACACACACTGGTACCATAACACCCTCACTGGTACCATAACACCCTCACTGGTACCATAACACCCTTACTGGTACCATAACACACACACTGGTACCATAACACCCTCACTGGTACCATAACACCCTCACTGGTACCATAACACCCTCACTGGTACCATAACACACACACTGGTACCATAACACCCTCACTGGTACCATAACACTCTCACTGGTACCATAATAGCTGTAGTATTTGGGAATTAGCCTCACTTCCCTCCTTTGTGGCTGCATACCATATTCATTACATTCAATACATATTCATTACATTCAATACATATTCATTACATATTCATTACATTTCATTACATTTCAATACATATTCATTACATTCAATACATATTCATTACATTCAATACATATTCATTACATATTCATTACATTTCATTACATTTCAATACATATTCATTACATTCAATACATATTCATTACATTCAATACATATTCATTACATATTCATTACATTTCATTACATTTCAATACATATTCATTACATTCAATACATATTCATTACATATTCATTACATTCAATACATATTCATTACATATTCATTACATTTCATTACATTTCAATACATATTCATTACATTCAATACATATTCATTACATATTCATTACATTCAATACATATTCATTACATATTCATTACATTTCATTACATATTCATTACATATTCAATACATATTCATTACATATTCATTACATTCAATACATATTCATTACATATTCATTACATTCAATACATATTCATTACATATTCATTACATTCAATACATATTCATTACATATTCATTACATTCAATACATATTCATTACATATTCATTACATTCAATACATATTCATTACATATTCATTACATTCAATACATATTCATTACATATTCATTACATTCAATACATATTCATTACATATTCATTACATTCAATACATATTCATTACATATTCATTACATTCAATACATATTCATTACATATTCATTACATTCAATACATATTCATTACATATTCATTACATTCAATACATATTCATTACATATTCATTACATTCAATACATATTCATTACATATTCATTACATTCAATACATATTCATTACATATTCATTACATTCAATACATATTCATTAAAAACAGTCAGTATAATACACACCCACAACAACAGTGTATAATCAGCAATTTCTGTACTCTCTTATTTGCCTTCCCATATAGCAATTGGTAACACTGCTGGTTGAGATGGCTTGGAGGTTTGGCAGAAGTTCCCTCCTTCCCATTAGTACCTTACCACAGTCACTCAATGCAATCAGCAACGAACTACTTATTTGTTTAAAAGGTAAGTACTGTTTTATTCTAACTCACACACACATAGTTATAGGTACACTTGCTTTCACTATTTCCAAAACATATTTAAGGGATTGATTTCCATTTTCATTTTTTTATTATTATTGATTGATTTCCATTTTCATTTTTTTATTATTATTGATTGATTTCCATTTTCTATTATTGTGGATTGATTTTCATTTTTTTTTTATTATTATTGATTGATTTCCATTTTCATTTTATTTTTATTGATTGATTTCCATTTTCATTTTATTATTATTGATTGATTTCCATTTTCATTTTATTATTATTGATTGATTTCCATTTTCATTTTATTATTATTGATTGATTTCCATTTTATTATTATTGATTGATTTCCATTTTCATTTTATTATTATTGATTGATTTCCATTTTATTATTATTGATTGATTTCCATTTTCATTTTATTATTATTGATTGATTTCCATTTTCATTTTATTATTATTGATTGATTTCCATTTTCATTTTATTATTATTGATTGATTTCCATTTTCATTTTATTATTATTGATTGATTTCCATTTTCATTTTATTATTATTGATTGATTTCCATTTTCATTTTATTATTATTGATTGATTTCCATTTTCATTTTATTAGTATTGATTGATTTCCATTTTATTATTATTGATTGATTTCCATTTTCATTTTATTTTTATTGATTGATTTTCATTTTATTATTATTGATTGATTTCCATTTTCATTTTATTTTTCTTAATTTATTTTCTATATTTCCGTGGTGGTACAGACTCTGGTCCGACGGTCACGGTACAGCTGATCCAAGAGTTACCTTCACCGTGGATAAAGGCCGTCGTCAGCTCCATCATATTTCAGGACGTAACCAAAGGAAACAACACTCAAATATTCCTCAGAGATATAGTAAGTAGAGTATTTGTAGAGTATTTATTCTTAGATATTCCTCAGAGATATAGTAAGTAGAGTATTTATTCTCAGAGATATAGTAAGTAGAGTATTTATTCTCAGAGATATAGTAAGTAGAGTATTTATATAGTATTTATTCTCAGATATTCCTCAGAGATATAGTAAGTAGAATATTTGTATAGTATTTATTCTCAGATATTCCTCAGAGATATAGTAAGTAGAGTATTTGTATAGTATTTATTCTCAGATATTCCTCAGAGATATAGTAAGTAGAATATTTGTATAGTATTTATTCTCAGATATTCCTCAGAGATATAGTAAGTAGAATATTTGTATAGTATTTATTCTCAGATATTCCTCAGAGATATAGTAAGTAGAGTATTTATTCTCAAATATTCCTCAGAGATATAGTAAGTAGAGTATTTATTCTCAGAGATATAGTAAGTAGAGTATTTATTCTCAAATATTCCTCAGAGATATAGTAAGTAGAGTATTTATTCTCAGAGATATAGTAAGTAGAGTATTTATTCTCAGATATTCCTCAGAGATATAGTAAGTAGAGTATTTATTCTCAGAGATATAGTAAGTAGAGTATTTATTCTCAAATATTCCTCAGAGATATAGTAAGTAGAGTATTTATTCTCAGAGATATAGTAAGTAGAGTATTTATTCTCAGATATTCCTCAGAGATATAGTAAGTAGAGTATTTATTCTCAGAGATATAGTAAGTAGAGTATTTATTCTCAAATATTCCTCAGAGATATAGTAAGTAGAGTATTTATTCTCAGAGATATAGTAAGTAGAGTATTTATTCTCAGATATTCCTCAGAGATATAGTAAGTAGAGTATTTGTATAGTATTTATTCTCAAATATTCCTCAGAGATATAGTAAGTAGAGTACAGTATTTATTCTCTCCATATAAGATGAATTAATTTAGTACCATCCTTTTAATACAGGTTCATTAAAAGAATGTTGCTGGCTTATTAGATGAAAATTGTGGTAATATTTACAATTAGATTCCTCACTGTATTGTAAATATAAATAACAGTACTGTACATACATTCATATATTTCTGACATTAATGTTCTTTTAATTTTCAGATGGACTTTTTTGTTGCATTGAATACATCCCAACCGGTAAGAGTATTTGATGTTTATTATTATTATTATTAATTTATTACTATTATTAATTTATTACTATTATTATTATTATTAATTTATTACTATTATTATTATTATTATTAATTTATTACTATTATTATTATTATTAATTTATAACTATTATTATTATTAATTTATTACTATTATTAATGTAATACTATTATTATTATTATTATTAATGTATTACTATTATTATTATTATTAATTTATTACTATTATTATTATTATTAATTTATTACTATTATTAATTTGTTACTAGTATTATTATTATTAATGTATTACTATTATTATTATTATTATTAATTTATTACTATTATTATTTTTATTATTATTAATTTATTACTATTATTATTATTCTTAATGTAGTGTCCAACTGTACATTGTAGTGTCTTGATTCCTCCAAAGTACAGATAGGTAGGCCAGGAAACAGGACCAGATTAACGAAAATAATGGTGGCCTGTTGCTTGGAATAGTTTGGAGGAATCAGTTACACTCTGCTCTTTTTTTATGTTAGGTTAGGTTGGTGAAGGGTTGTGTCGCATAAAGTGAATTTCGCATAAAGTAAATTGTACATTTCCATAAGAAATAATGGTACTTTAACTTGAAAATGGAGCCTCCTTGTTCCTGTTATTTTAAGAGTTCGTGTAAATTGCATTTATTTAATTTTTTTCATGGTACGCACTATTTCAAATTCGCATAATTTAAACTCACATAAAAAGAGAGGAGTGTATACTCCAGATTTACCAACACTTTACTACCAACTTCAGTATAAGATAATATTGAAGTACTGAATATTTACATTTACTGAAGTACTGAATATTTACATTTCTCCCACAGCAGAAAAATGGAAAGTCACCCATTATGAAGGTCCCAGGACTTCCCAGGGTTGGCTCCCATAATGTTAATAAGAGGAATCCTAAGGGTAAGTACTAGATTTTTGTACTCTATAGTATAATGCTCCAAATTAAGGGGGTGTGGGAATAGGGGACAGGCTTGGGGGTTTTGAACAGAGTATAGTAGAGTTAATAATTAACTTTATCCCCAGGAGAGACAATACTGATGCGTGAGTGTATTAAAAACAACGTTGAGCGTGTACGTCTGTTGCTGTCTGTACCCGGCCTGGACATCAACCTGGGAGACAACAATGGCTGGACGGCACTTCATGAGGCTTCTCTCTTGGGACATGATGAAGTTGTCAAGTGTCTTCTCAACTTCAATAGTTATGACAACTTCACCACAACAGATGTTCCATGTTCTTTAATAAAACGAGGTATAGTATGTCAGGACAGAAATAAGTGTACTGTAGCATCTCACATCTAGCCAGGAATTGGTGCAAAAAAATCGTGGCTAGATGCGAAAAATTAACCAAATGATGAAAATTATAATAGGCGAGAGAGAGAGAGAGGGAGAGGGTGGACCAGAGAGTGGATGTTCTGAGTGTGTTTGAGTGTGTTTTGATCTCTAGCCATCCATTGTTTGTTTACCATCAGATTACTACAAGAATTCCATCAACGCGAGTGTGAAAGGAGGCGAGGAACTGAGGACGCCACTACAAGACTCGGTAATCAACAACCACATCGCCACGGCTAAACTTCTTCTGGACTACGGAGGTAACACTTAAGCCATTTATAGTGTTTTTTAATCATAAAGATATAATCAGCTGTCTCAAACTATTTAGGGATTTTATTTTTGTAGGGGCTTCTGATATTGGAAGAAAACTTAAGAAAATTAGAATTCATCAGTGTAAAGTCCATTGTATTATTATTATTACAGGTAAAGAACTTCTTGAAGATACAGATTCATCAGGGAGGAATGCTTTAGACATGGCCAAATCTGCTGAAATGCGTATATTGTTGAACCAGTATATAGATGTGAGTATTACCAGACTTTTGTAAATGTTGGAATAATGTAAATGCTCTACAATTACATGTTTATATTTTTATATAATTTCTTTCTTCTCCCGTAGACGGTTCCCAAGGCAAGTTTGGGCAAGCCACTGATCTTTGCATCAGCTCTGAGAAGTTCATTTGATGTCCTTCCCACACGTGCTGACTGCAGTAACTTTGCAGTCAGCTTTACTAACAGTTACTTGGAAGCTTGTGGTTACAGGAGTATTATGTACTATATAAGGAAAACACTCAAAATGAGGAAAAAAATGAACTCCACAACCCGAGTTGGATGTGATTCACCAAGAAGGAACAGTATTTCATCCTCCATTTCCAGTAGCTTTCTGGAAAGTTATAGTTCAGACCAATTCTCAGATTCAAGTTTATCTCAAGAGAGCAAAGCCTCATCTACTAAGTCTGTACAACCAGAAGAAAGAACAAGAGTATTTGAGGAAGAAGCCTTGGAGAAGCAAGTAGAAGAGTACATGAAACTGGACATGAATACTCACAGAGATATCAGAGATGCAAAACATGCTTTAACCCACGATATGGAATTGGCCGATTATCTTTTAAATCTCTCCCAGTGATGCTCTCAACTCAAGTATCTAACCACTGTCCTCTTTCTCTAATGTTGTCAACTTTTGTCAGTAAACAGATGGTAAGTAAGGTATTGAAATCACCGGAGAATTTTTAATGCTTGTGCTTATACCATTTTTTTTTATTATTTTTCATTCCCTTGCTGCTTTCACATTAGATTAATTACCGTATATATACAGTATATATATATATATATATATATATTTTTTTTTTACTATTTTGAAGTGCGTCAATGTTTAAGGGAAGATTCTGTTCATTAAGGGTAGAGTATATTTTTGTTACATTGAAGTTTCCTGAATCCTCCAAAGTATGCCAGAAAACAGACCCAGTTGAAGAAAAATAATGGTATCCTGTTGCCTAGAATAATTTGGAGGAATCATAATCTCCAAAAATGTCAGAACTATACATACCCTCCCCTTCCCTTCACGTATCTTTGAGGTCGGTGATCATGTATGAAAATTGGAGGCTTCTGATTCCTTCTGACTACACCACGAAACGAGCTCCTTCCATACGAGTCGTGTTTCGTGGCAATATTTGAAGGACTCGTTTACCTCCAATTTTCTGGGTAAAAAGCCTGTCCCTCTATTCCCACACACCCATAACCCCCCCAAGCCTGTCCCCCTATTCCTGCACCCCCCAAAAAAACCCCAAGCCTGTCCCTCTATTCCCACACACCCATAACCCCCCCAAGCCTGTCCCCCTACTCCTGCACCCCTCAAAAAAACCCCAAGCCTGTCCCCCTACTCCTGCACCCCTCAAAAAAAAACCAAGCCTGTCCCCGTATTCCCGCACCCCCAAAAAAAAACCCCAAGCCATTAATTGTAAACTGTTCTGATATGGTAGTGACTAAGTAAGGGTTGTAGAATTAAACAATTTCTTTGAGGAAAATGTAGTGACTAATAAGTGTCCATTTACAATCATATAATATCAACTACGTCATCAAATTACATCGCACCAGTACAACATTTAACAAGTAAGATACAGTACAAGTAAATATTTTATTTCTGTAGTACAGGTATAACACAGCATTACAATGTCTTAGTTTAGATTCATTCTAATTAACATGCCAAACTAACCTAACTAATTGCTTGATAGATGTTGAGTATTAGCCAATCATATCATTATAATACAGTATTCATAAGTAGTCCCATTCTCTTCTTAACTCACTATAGTCTGTTCAAAACTTGTGTTCCGCTGGCCTCTTATGCTTAGATAGATAGATAGAAATAGAGACAGATAGAAATAGATATAAAGATATACTATAGATAGAAATAGAGACAGATAGATAGAGGAAAATGGAACACAAATTTTGAACAGAGTATAGTTGGTAAAGGATCACCACAACTCATCATGCTGACCAGAAATAAACAAACTATTTTTCAGTATCCGTCGTCGTAGATGTCAGAATGTTTCAAGTTAGAAATATGCGTGTGTGTTTTTTCGTATGAAGATTTTAAAGAATTCAGTACAATAATAAAGAGTACTATTCTCTTTATATAGTGAGGCCCTTGAAAATCTACTTAAGTAACGGGGCAAAAAGTGTTAGTGGTAAATCTTAAAGCAACTGCCGATTCCTACAAAATAGTCCATTAATATTTTTGTTAATCTGTCCGTGTTTCATAGCATCCTCAGGGGGAATCAAGGCACTCCAAATGTACCAAAAGTATATTACCCCATGTATGGTTAAACTCACAATCCTGGCTCACTCTCACTCTTCATTATACACACCTTGACAAATGGAAGCTCTCAGAATTCAAAACTTTCTGGGAACGTAATAGTGTTAACTTTATGTGGGTTATGTGGAAGTAGAGATAATTCACCATTTAGGTAAAATATTATAGAATATCTTTAAATACTTCTACTGTTGTTGTTCCCCAGACTATCTTATAAATACAATACTCTATCTACACTACATAATTAACATATTCTATTTAGTATCCACAACACGGATGGAAGAACTAATACACTACTCATATTTTTAGTGATGCATATAGAGACAGCCCTTACTTTATTTTAATTTGTTTTTTTCATTGCAACCAGGGGTCTGTGGGGATAACAACAACAACCCTATTATAGGTACCATTGTAATACTGTATATACTTCATTATTGAGTAATGTCTCCACTGCCTATGTGGGTATGAATAGAAGGTGTCATCATCCTGTTCTGTACTGTAGTAATAACGGGAATATTTTTAAGGGTGTTCTCTCATTACATTGATAAGTCTGTACAGTAATGAATAACAAGCCTGGGAAAATGTTTAGTGGTCTTTTTCAATGAGGGACTGAGTGTAAAATATAAAGTAGTAGATACATGTATTTTGTCATTGTATATGGAGACTCTACAGTATAGTTAGTTATTTTTTTATTTTTTTCTGTGATCGTGTATGAAAATCGGAGACTTCTGATTCCTCCTGACTATACCACAAAACAAACTCCATCCACATAGGTAGTGTTTCGTGGCAATATTTGAAGGACTTGTATACCTCCAATTTTCTAACACTGGGATAAACGATTTATTTTAAAACTCCAAATTATTCTAAGCAACAGGCCAATCCTTATTTTTGTTAAGGGGGTGTGGGAATAGGGGACAGGCTTGAGGGGGGACTGGAGGGTGCGGGAATAGGGGGACAGGCTTGGGGTGGGTAGAAAGCTTGTAACCTATTCCCGCACCCCCCAAAACCCCCAAGCCTGTCCCCTATTCCCACACCCCCTTACTTAACCTAGTCTAGTGTCTTGGCATTGTAACTGTACTTTCATAAATTGTGTGTAAAATTATATACAGAGATTTATTTTATTTGGTAGTAGATTTATCAAAAGAGATAGGTAAGTTAACAAGATTTAAGTTAGGAGCTTTAGCACATTTGCCAGGATTAAAAAAAATAATTACCTCTTAATACAAATACAATTTAATACTGTATTCCTTTAGTTTAATGTACCGTACTGTACAGTTGCCAAAAAAGGTACTACGACAACAATTGATACAACATTAAATATATTAATGTCCATAGTTGTTTGTAGGGATTATAAGTATGTATTACAGAAGGATATGTATATTTCCTTCTGTTATACATGCTTATAGTCCCTACAAATAGTTGTGGATATTACTAGGGTTAAAGTTCTATCAAGATTTGTCGTAATACTTTTTTTGACAACTGTACACACATTTTCCTTGAACCATGTATACTGTACAATACTGTAGTTGTGTATGTAGGTAGATCTATGTTACTGATATTTGGATGTTATTTGAAAGAAAGTACTATAAGTGTACATTATATATATATTTAGCATAATGGATAATTTGGTACAGTACTCTTTAAGTTTTCATAAATATTGTAACCTTTGTCACATATTGTACAGTACATGTATATCCCTTTTGAAGTGTAGAAGCCATTTATTTGTATATTGAAGGGCCATTGATTCTTCCATACATTGGGTGATACAAAAACAGATCCTCTTTCGGAAATATTGACATTTGTTTGGAAGAATAATTAATAGCCTTCCAATTTATTCAAACCAGGTTCTCTCCCAGTCACCTCACGGGCGATTTCGCAGTTGTACACATTGGCTAAGTTTTTCCCTAATCACACTAGTCATTCTTCATTATTTCCAGTTATACATTCACAATTCAGTCAGAAAATTCATCCGATATACACTTTGTTAGGTTTCTCCCCAATCACACTCATCATACTACATTAATTTTGTAAAGCTTCGTATACACATTCATAAAATCCATCAAGCAATTGGATAATAATGATTGTTGCATAGTTTAGTCAGCAAACTCATTGGATATTTCAGTCATACATCAGTTTACACTATTCACTTTCTTTGGTTCGGGTGTTTACAAAAAATCCCAATGAACAACTGTGAAATCGGCCAATATTAAACTGTGAAATCGGCCCATAGTATCGGACTTGTGTATAAACATTACCAGCCATCAACTTGGTACGGTACCACACCTACACATTCTTACGGCTACTTGACTTTATGATATGTATTTTTATATTTTTCCTCCAATTGTATTATTATTATAGATTTACAAGTTCAGTATTGTACAAGCAAATATCTATCCCTACCATTATGATACAGTAAGTCCTTGACAAAAGATTATTGAATTCAACACTTTCCTTTTAAGGGTGTGTGGGAGTAGGGGACAGGCTTGGGGTGGGTAAAAAGTCAGTCACCCTATTCCGGCATACATCCCCCAAACCCCTCGCCCCCCAAAAGCCTGTCCCCTACTCCCACTCCCCCTTAACACATGCTCAGTAAATCCCTTTGTCTGTATGATAAAGTACAAAGTTTTTATTGGGTATTCCTCTCTCATTAATAAGACTTTGGCTGAATACTTTAACCTTGTGGGGGACAGTTAGTACCATAACACCTTCTAGTACTGTACACTTCATGTAACCTCAATAGAGTAAAACAGTATTGTACCTGTTATTACTCAAGTCAACTCCAATCCAGTTTTCTTATACAATATTATGCTACTTTTTGTTTCTTTCAGTATGGAAAAATTGATACTTGTAATGATTTTTGAATTTGATATTTTATTATACAATACTGTATAACTATAACATGTATTTGAATTAGCATTACTTTGTAATCATTTTCAAGTCACGTGTTAACATTTATGAAAATGGTACAAGTAAAGTGTTGTGAGGTTTGTCATTATATTGTAGGAGACTGTGAGAAAACAATAGGTCATATTCAAGAACATAAAATGTTCATATGTGAATAGACATAAAACAATATTATATAGGTATACCATGCCATTGTTAACACTATAAATGATCTTATATATGACCAAGTATAGACACCAACACCAGTACCAGTAGGTGGAATATATAATACTGAGTGACTCAGAAAAAGTGTCAGGATAAATGAATTGTTTCTAAGCGATGCATTTTGGTGAACATGAATTTGTTTTGCAATAGTTATAATTTTGAACAATGTTGGGCAGCCTATGCCTGTCACTCCCCATTGACTCCACAATATGCTGTACTGTTATATCATGTTGACACACTCTCTGATGCCTACTACAATATATAGACATTTACTACTTAACTGATTCATTATTATTGTGTTGTCACAGAGATGAGAAGGATATTTGGATTTAAATAAATTAATATTTTTATGTTATGAATGATATCATATTCCAAACTAGTTTCTTATCTGTTTTTTAAGGGTAATGTACATTGGAGTGTCTTGATTCTTCTAAAGTATACCAGTAAACATTACCAGATTCTATCTCTGTATCTATAGTTCTGATGCCTGGCTCCCTAAACGGGATGTCTCCAGTTTTCTGTTCCAACACTCCCTCCTTGCTTAGTCAAGCCACATTTCTCACCCACATGTACTCCACCACTCTGTTCACCCACCTGGCTGGAGGTCTGCCTTTCATTCCAGGTCTCTCCACCGCTGTAACCTCTCCATCTTACATTCTCTCTAAATGTCCAAACCACTTCAATGTACTTGGCTAAACTCTCTCAATCACCTCACATTCAGCACCAACTGCCTTCACACCACATCTTTAGTATACATTTTCATTACTTTCTCCAACCCACCTTGTCAGACTACATGTTCCTCCCAGGTACCTTATTTCCACCACACCTATTCTAGACAACAGAAAGTCACCATTCTCATTTACTTCATCTATACATCAATTGCCAACTATACACTATATATCCAACTCTCAATTATCTCGCCTATCTAGTGTGTCTCTATAGCCTAATTTTTTTTACTAAGATCTTCTGGCGCGTGTGTGTGTGTGTCCACGCCTAAATGTGTAAATACTTGTGGTGACATACTTGTTGTTGAAGTTCCTCAAGCTGTCTGGCCGAGCAGCCCCGTGACATACATACAACACCTTGTGGGGAATATCCAGGTGCTTGTTGCTTGCTGCTGCCCAACCTATAACAATAATATTATTATTAATAATAATAGCAACAACAATAATATTTAATCACAAAAATAATAATAATAATAGCTCATCGACTGCTAGAAAAGGCCCTACATACACACACATACACACATGCATTTCTCTCTTATTTATACACAACACATACACCTATCTCTTAAGGTGAACATTTCATTATACACCAATGTTATAAATATGACACTCCCAATGTGACAAGAAAATCTTATTACTACACATGATCATACTCGGACAAAACTTCCTAAATAAAAAAAATATTATTGATTTTTCCTCCAAACACACTGTAAAACAAATGTGACTAAGCCTACTGTATAAATAAACATGCTGTAGTCTGTGCTAATAATATACAGTACAGTACAGTGTATTATGTTTACATCAAGAGACAGGTAAAGTGGCACTGACTACCTACTGTATAATATAAATAAACCTGCTGTAGTCTGTAGTTATAATATACGGTACAGTTATCAACAATGTATTTACCTTTGTCACTGAGAGGCAGGTACAGTACAGTAGTTGTAGTGTGAGGTTCCAGTGTTGTTATCACATTCATATTGGAACTTGACATTTGAGTACAAGGTGTCCAGCAAATCTGATCTCAACTGTTGGTAAATACAGTAATACACAGTTAATTTCCTTGTATAGTGATCATACACTCTCCTCTCTTTTTATGCGAGTTTAAATTTACTTTATGCGAAATTTACTTTATGTGACACAACCCTTCACCAACCTAACCTAACATAAAAAAAGAGGAGAGTGTACTTCAATGTACAGTTACAACTAGAGTATAATTATGTTGACTACTCTCATGCAATATCTTCAAGTCGTATTATAAGTATTTATGCTGAAAAAATTCCAACAATGCAAGTTTCTATCTATAAGTTACTTGCATCACAAATAATGCTAAATACGGTATACAGAAAAGTCATTATTGGACGATTGTGACTAAAACAATACACTGAATAAAAACTGTATCTCAAGGCAAGGGTTTAATGGCTATGGAAGGCAACATTTATCTTTAAGCAAAATACAGTACAAATATTTTAAACATTATGTCGAATGAAATCAAGTAAAATATTAAATACTTTTTCTTACAGTAAACACAAGGAGAAAAGAATACTAGCACATCTGTTCATAGATAATTATAAATTGATTATTATGAATTCACTTAATATACACCAACACAGACTATAAGAAATCAAAACTCCTCAGGTCACATTACTGTACAATGAACCTGCTCATACCAATACAATACACTCATCACATGTCCATATCTTATTTAATTAACACAAACAATTCACAAAAGATCCATCCGAAAAAATGGTAAAGTTACCCGGTACTGGTTTTCTAAGGGCTCAAGGAATCACCATATTGTGAATGTGAGGCACTACAACACAGTACCGGTAACTGTAATAAGCAAATATCATCTGAAAAGCAGTCAGTCTTTATTAACAACTGCTTGTAACTACAGTATAGTCTTTATAGGTTAGGTTGAATCTCACCTGTAATCAATCTGCACTCTTATAGCTGTGTGTGTGTGTGTGGACGGGGTGATCAAGACAGCAGAGGGTCCTGTTGTATGTGGATCAGAGGCCAAATCCATCCTGTTGATTTTTGTTGTGGTGGACAATAATAATTCTACTGTAGTTTTGTTGTTGTACGTACATCTGCCTCGTCATGGAACTGAAACATGGAATAATGCTTCACTATCATCCTATACCATACATACATACATAATTATGAATGTTGTACAGCAATAGATAGATAGATAGTACAGCAAATATATATATCATCTAGCCTAATTCAGAAAACCACAGAATATTTGGTACTAAGGAACACACACACACACCATCCTCAATACTGACTTCTGCCCCTGATGTCTCCTATTTGGCACTAAGGAACACACACACACACACACACACACACACACACACACCATCCTCAATACTGACTTCTGCCCCTGATGTCTCCTATTTGGCACTAAGGAACACACACACACACACACCATCCTCAATACTGACTTCTGCCCCTGATGTCTCCTATTTGGCACTAAGGAACACACACACACCATCCTCAATACTGACTTCTGCCCCTGATGTCTCCTATTTGGCAGTAATTAAGGAACTTGATATTGGGAGAAATTGACCATCTTTCACTTGGGCTACATGTACCACCCATTCATGTATCCAACTGTACATGGCTGTAATCAGTTTTGTATCCTGTGGTCCTCAGCAGATTTGGCAAAGTCTGAAATGATAAAGCGTCATTAATATGGTAAGTCTGGTCAGGTCAGGTCAGGTCACAGTAATTTATCTTGGTTAGGTTAACATAAATCTACCCTGATCCTTATTATTATTATCCTAGGTCAGTTCAGGTTACTGTATATATTATTACAATGAGCAAAGAGGGATTATTTGTAGGAGACAACAACATTGGGGATTAGTTTTAGCAATTAGTAACACATAAAAATAGTAAATATAATATCTATAATATACATAAATTGTAAATATTTGCTGCGTGGAACTTTTATGCAGATTTTTCCAATGTTTTTGCTTAATACAATTATTATACTGATTGTTGTTTTTGTTTGAGTCATTTGATAATATCCATTTAAAGCACCAGTCTATATTGAATATATATTATGTATATATTCAGTGACATTTTAATAAGGATAGCCTAAGGGAAAATAGGCCATAGGTTCTATATTTCTGTACATTGGGTTACACAGGCTCACGGAGTTCATTGTATTTTTAGTTGTAGGCTATATAGTGCTATAGATATGTCATGTCATTATAATATTATTGGCTGAAAAAAGGGCTACAGGTAAGAGAAGGTAGGAGGACTATATAGACCACGGTATAGTCCTATATACCGTGATATAGACTTTGCTATAGAAGGTAGGACTATATAGACCACGGTATAGTCCTATATACCGTGATATAGACTTTGCTATAGAAGGTAGGACTATATAGACCACGGTATAGTCCTATATACCGTGATATAGACTTTGCTATAGAAGGTAGGAGGACTATATAGACCACGGTATAGTCCTTTATACCGTGATATAGACTTTGCTATAGAAGGTAGGACTATATAGACCACGGTATAGTCCTATATACCGTGATATAGACTTTGCTATAGAAGGTAGGACTATATAGACCACGGTATAGTCCTATATACCGTGATATAGACTTTGCTATAGAAGGTAGGAGGACTATATAGACCACGGTATAGTCCTTTATACCGTGATATAGACTTTGCTATAGAAGGTAGGAGGACTATATAGACCACGGTATAGTCCTATATACCGTGATATAGACTTTGCTATAGAAGGTAGGACTATATAGACCACGGTATAGTCCTATATACCGTGATATAGACTTTGCTATAGAAGGTAGGAGGACTATATAGACCACGGTATAGTCCTATATACCGTGATATAGACTTTGCTGTTTATTGATTGGTTATAAATATGTGACATCATTAGGCTATTGGTTGAAAGAGAGGTAGAGGGGGAGGAGTCATAAAGGGTGAACACACCTTGCTGTTTGCTGATTGGTTAAAGATATGACCACAAAGACATTTCTCTCACGTTTCAAGGTAAGGGTTATAAAAGAAGGGATGGTTAACTATACTAACCCTTATTGTAGAGGGTCATAGATGTGAAATTACAGTTACCTAATTACTACTACAGAATGAGCGAGGGTGCTTATGGTGTAGAATGTGAGATCCAAGATTCAGTGAAATTATTGGACAACTTTCCCAATCCCCTATGTCCCTGTTCACCTATAAAGCAGTAGCCTAAATAGGTACCGTACCCGGATAACAACCTTGTACCGGTATACGGATATGTGTAAATGGACCTTTATAATAAAACGGCAGGTTAGCTTACCCCGTTCCTGAGTGTTCATAACATATCTTCACTATTTACATAAAACATCTTATTACTTCCAATTCAATTCAATTCAATTCAATTTATTAAGGGGGTGGGGGAATTGGGGGGACAGGTTTGGGGTTGGGGGGTTCGGGAGTAGTGGGACAGACTTGGAGTGGGGGTAGAAAGCCTGTCCCCCATTCCCAAACCCCCCCAAGCCTGTCTCCCTACTCCCGCACCCCCCAAAACCCCCATGTCTGTCCCCCTACTCCCACACACCTTTAAGTTTGTCATACAAACCCCTTTTCAGTCTTAGATCACTCATTATTTTATGTTATTAGACAGCCATTATTTTAGTTATTACGGTACTTTTTTTTTCGCCATTAGACTGATAGCCCTTATAGCCTAAATTTAGCACCTCAGAAGGACTCGCATATAGCCTAGCCATTATATCCCAATTCCAGGTGGTTTACAAATTTGCTACATCTATCCTGCCCTTATAGCCCCACCTGGGTCAAAGGTGACTTAACTATACATCTTCACTATACATCTTCACTATGGACCCACCACACCCACCAGAAGATACCACCACCAGGCGAGATAATAATATTGTGGAAATTGACAACGACGACGAAGAGGAGTAGGATCTTATTTCATGGCTTGACCATAAGGGAAACTCCAATGACTCAAGCCCAATAAGTGACTCAGATAGGAACGAGTCTGAGGAGGAGGAGGAGAGTGAGTCAGATGAGAAATAGGACAGCAACAATGAGTCAGATGAGAAAGAGAACGAGTCAGATGATGAGAAAAAGAATAGCAAATAGGACGAGTCAGAAGATGAGAAAGAGGACAACAATGAGTCAGAAGATGGGAAAGAGGACAACAAAAATGAGTCAGATGATGAGAAAGAGAACTAGTCAGAAGTTGAGAAAGAGAACAACAATGAGTCAGAAGATGAGAAAGAGGACATCAACAAAAATTAGTCAGATGAGAAAGAGAACGAGTCAGAAGATGGGAAAAACTACAACAATGAGTCAGAAGATGGGAAAGAGGACAACAATGAGTCAGAAGATGGGAAAGAGGACATCAACAAAAATTAGTCAGATGAGAAAGAGAACGAGTCAGAAGATGAGAAAGAGCGCAGCAACGAGTCAAATGAGAAATTGGGCAACAAAAATGAGTCAGATGAGAAAGAGAACGAGTCAGATGAGAAAGAGAACGAGTCAGATGAGAAAGAGAACGAGTCAGATGAGAAAGAGAACGAGTCAGATGAGAAAGAGAACGAGTCAGATGAGAAAGAGAACGAGTCAGATGAGAAAGAGAACGAGTCAGATGAGAAAGAGAACGAGTCAGATGAGAAAGAGAACGAGTCAGATGAGAAAAAGAACGAGTCAGATGAGAAAAAGAACGAGTCAGATGAGAAAAAGAACGAGTCAGATGAGAAAAAGAACGAGTCAGATGAGAAAAAGAACGAGTCAGATGAGAAAAAGAACGAGTCAGATGAGAAAGAGGACAACAATGAGTCAGAAGATGTGAAAGAGAACAACAATGAGTCAGATGATGAGAAAGAGGACATCAACAAAAATTAGTCAGAGATGAAAGAGAACGAGTCAGATGAGAAAAAGAACGAGTCAGAAGATGAGAAAGAGCGCAGCAACGAGTCAAATGAGAAATAGGACGACAATGAGTCAGAAGAGGAAAAAGAGGGCAACAAAAATGAGTCAGATGAGAAAAAGAACGAGTCAGATGATGAGAAAAAGGATAGCAAATAGGACGAGTCAGAAGATGAGAAAGAGGGCAGCAAAAATGAGTCAGAAGATGTGAAAGTGGACTTTAACAATGAGTCAGAAGATGTGAAAGTGGACTTTAACAATGAGTCAGAAGATGTGAAAGTGGACTTTAACAATGAGTCAGAAGATGAGAAAGTGGACTTTAACAATGAGTCAGAAGATGTGAAAGTGGACTTTAACAATGAGTCAGAAGATGTGAAAGTGGACTTTAACAATGAGTCAGAAGATGTGAAAGTGGACTTTAACAATGAGTCAGAAGATGTGAAAGTGGACTTTAACAATGAGTCAGAAGATGTGAAAGTGGACTTTAACAATGAGTCAGAAGATGTGAAAGTGGACTTTAACAATGAGTCAGAAGATGTGAAAGTGGACTTTAACAATGAGTCAGAAGATGTGAAAGTGGACTTTAACAATGAGTCAGAAGATGTGAAAGTGGACTTTAACAATGAGTCAGAAGATGTGAAAGTGGACTTTAACAATGAGTCAGAAGATGTGAAAGTGGACTTTAACAATGAGTCAGAAGAAGTGAAAGTGGACTTTAACAATGAGTCAGAAGAAGTGAAAGTGGACTTTAACAATGAGTCAGAAGATGTGAAAGTGGACTTTAACAATGAGTCAGAAGATGTGAAAGTGGACTTTAACAATGAGTCAGAAGAAGTGAAAGTGGACTTTAACAATGAGTCAGAAGATGAGAAAGTGGACTTTAACAATGAGTCAGAAGATGTGAAAGTGGACTTTAACAATGAGTCAGAAGATGTGAAAGAGAACGAGTCAGATGATGAGGACGAGTCAGAAGATGAGGAGGACGATTCAGAAGATGAGGACGAGTCAGATGATGAGGACGAGTCAGATGATGAGGACGAGTCAGATGATGAGGACGAGTCAGATGATGAGGACGAGTCAGATGATGATGAGGACGAGTCAGAAGATGATGAGGACGAGTCAGATGAAGATGAGGAGGATAACGAGTCAGTATATAAGAACAATAATAGCAACCAGAAATAGGGCAGAAACAACAGAATAATAATAACCTGGACAGACATCAGACTATACAACGTTAACAAGAAATGGAGAAAGCAGGTAGCCAAGAACGTGAAACCTCAGACCCAGACACGAGTACAGTTTGGTGAGGTCAAAGTACACCCACTGGTAAAATGGATAGCTGCCTCCCGAGAAGCAAGACGAGGTAAATGGATGCAGCACGCCAGAGATAGGATGAGATTTAATAAGCGTATTAAACTGATCGAGCCTATTCTCTCCAAAGTGCTTGACCCAATACACAGAAGACGTATACAGAGATTATTAAAACTCGACTCACCTCAGAATGACACAGAGAGTGAGGGAGACACAGAGAGTGAAGGAGACACACAGGAAGAACCCCAGAATACAAACACACAAAACACTTGACCCCCTTATACAAACTCACTATTTACTACTTAATTAACTACACACACACACAGGCGGCAGGCCGAGACGGACGAATTTTCAAGCTACAATTAATTTTCATCCGGCCGTTTTGACAGGTCCAAATATACAAAGACCGCCTCAAGGCCAGTTTGAACGTATATAGGACGGTCTGCAGGCCACACGTCTTGTTTCATATATCGTAACTGTATGTAGGTTATAGCCAAGGCCTAGTTAGACTATATAGGCCTTGGTTATAGCCTAGCAAAACTTGTGTCCATTTGGTACTGAAAAAAGATTAAAGAATATCACCCTGTTGTAATGCCTTATTACATTATCAATCAATCAATCATCAATGTATATTAAAAATTGCAACCTTTCCAAACTTTCAAAAACGCTCATTTTTACAATCATTTTTTACAATTTTTGACGATTTTACTATAAAATGTTTCATTTTCACTATTCCCCAGAGATACAAGAGACATTGCCCTTTATATACTCTAATATGACAATTAACTGTAAACATGTAATATAGATCATATAGACTAGCTTATAATAATAGGTACGGTAAATAAATTAGTCTCTCTCCGATGTGAACCTTCTGACCATTTCACTATAGTCCATTTACTTATACTTGTCCCGCCGTTCCGTTTGAGCCTAGCCCCAGGTTTGAATGGAGCTCTCTGATTGGCTGCCAGGACGCTCAAGGTACCACGCCATTTCTTGTAAACAACCAACCATTTACTCTGTATTTGAAAGACGATATACCTCTAATAATTTACGTGTAGCTAGATTATTATATAGGTTATGCATTTTTATCTTACACCATTAAACTCTACATTAAATTTGGAACCTAAAAACACTCTCCAAAACATAATACAGACCAAAGAAAAAATATTATAGCGAGTTTAAGTCAGAATACGGCTTGGAAATGTTTATACCACTTTTTACATTGAAGTATGTTTTGCTTCATAGTTAGCATTTATATATAAAAATAATATTCATTCTCGTACAAAATTTTCTTATGAATATGACAATACCATCAGATTTTAGATAAATATAAATATAAGAGAAATACGAAACGTTTAATGAGACACTGTCATTCCCGACTTCAACAAAGATTACGTAAAATTAAGCTACTTTTTTTATTTAACATTATAGGTTTCCTACAAACAGATAATTTTATATGTTAATAAATAGAGTGTGGTTTGCCATACAAGTTATCTGAAGGAAAGTATTATAATAATGTAATTAGAGAAAAAGAAGACTACAAGCTGTGAAAAATTGGACAATTGGCAACTGGTCTTTCTTCTTTTTCTCTAATTACATTATTATAATACTTTACAAGTAAATTTTTGCCCATAACAATTAAGGAAATCATTAACACGTAGACATAATAGGATAAAGCTAGTTACTATTTGTGAAACATATGATAATCAGTGGTGACAACCTTTGAGGTATACAAAAAAAAAATAGCAGCCTTCATAACCCTACAAATTTATAATGTTATTTCAATTTCAATTATGGTTCAATTTGCAGTATCGGGGAGAAAGGATCAATATCTAACTGTTAGATTGATTGATTGATTGATAGATAGATAGATTGATTGATTGATAGATAGATAGATTGATAGATAGATTGATGGATTGATAGATTGATAGATAGATTGATTGATAGATAGATTGATAGATTGATTGATTGATGGATTGATTGATTGATTGATTGATAGATAGATAGATAGATTGATTGATTGATTGATAGATAGATAGATAGATAGATAGATTGATTGATAGATTGATAGATAGATAGATAGATAGATAGTTTGATTGATTGATTGATTGATTGATATAGATATTGATTGATAGATAGATAGATAGATAGATTGATAGATATTGATTGATTGATTGATTGATAGATTGATGGATATTAGGCTTGGCAACATGGAGGTCGTATAGCGCCAGAAAAAGGTGATAGAGAGGTGTGACAGTAAAGCAGGAAGGAAATAATAAAAAAAAAAGGGACGGTTGCATGAAGAACTGAAAGATAATGGCTGGGGCCGAAGGGGCGTCAAAACCCTGTAAATATTGAATGAAGCCTTACAAATGTGGTTGGTTGGGAAGCTAACTAACAAATACCACTGATGAGTCAACCCATAAAGTTAATAATTAAGTTATAATAAGTGTACTTACCAATATGGTGTATGAAGGAAGAATATGTAAGTTAGTGTATAATATCCGTTATCTTCTTTATATAACTTTTAACTATAATTTCTATATAACACAACACAACTATAATACTGTAGGTTAATTGCATGTATAGCCTATAATTACTCAACACAACTGTAATAAGATACACCTGGGAGTAGAATTAAGTTATAATTATAGGCACATGCCGGGGTAAATTTTCAAATTATATGGTATTTCTTCACTTTTAACTATAATATATTTCTACAACACAACCATAATAATTGTTGTGTACAACTTTATATTACAACACACCACCACAACCGTAATATATATTCTGATATCTAACACAACGCAAATAACGGTAATATACCATAATGAATAACACACCTAGAGTGACACACCTAACCTCACCACAACTTCAAGATAAACTGAGTGTGGACTTATTTTTTTTCATATTGTGTGTGTGTGTGTGTGTGTATGTGTGTTATAACCACACCCACAGTTCCAATGGATATATTCTATTGGTTACCGTTCACACTTACCATCAATTATCATCCAATCACACAACACTAGACTATAGGGGGCGGAGACTATACTCATCTTCACTTATAATAACAGTCTATTCATCTATTGTGTTTTTCAATTTTTTCAGTGATCGTATTATATTATATTATTAATGATTATCAATACATATTTACTCTTTATAAGGTAATGGAGAGACTCTAGTTAATTAAGTCTAGTATCTTTGTAGGTCACCCAAACAGGTAGGTAAGGGGTCCAGTTCAGAGGTTAGCCTATAAATGGTAAAGTTTTGAATCTTAATCTTAATTAGTGGATCTGTAGGCCTCCCCTAGTACTCCTATCTTCACTCCACCCCTGTACTGCACTTTCTAAACATTGGTGTGAGATGAGGAGTGGCTGTTTGCCTGCCATTGAATTATATACCTTTGGTAAACACAGGTTGATCCCAAACAAATCCCAGTACAGTGTGTGTATGTAGTTCTCACATAAATATAGTAGCTTATTATTACCTTGGTTCTGGTAGTACCAACAATGTGTGGCTTTAGTACATCAATGGTCCTGTGTAGTGAGTGGTCACAACCTGCCAATCTTCCTGCAGTAGTATAATAGTCACAAACCAGCCTGTCCGCCTCGGTGGCCTCAAATGGCTGGTCTCGCCATGATGGTGGCATGGTCTCACCTGCTCACTCACGATTCAGTACATGGTTCAGTCTGCCTCACGTCTCTAGATCTCAGTGTTATTAGAGAAACTGTGTGAAGCAAGTGAGGCGACAGAATAGGAGTTTGATTCGTTTGAATGGGAGTTCATTAAACTTTATAGACAACGACCTTACTATTATGAAGTAAAGATGTATACTATCTATTATGAAGTAAAGATGTATACTATCTATTATGAAGTAAAGATGTATACTATCTCCAATAATTATGACCAATCTTCATAGATATACCCAAGGTCTAATAATACTGATTAGACCTTGGATATACCTGTGTTTCTGTGTGACAGGTTACACGGGGGTACAGGGAGGGGGGAGAGGAGGGGAGGGGAGGGAGGGGGAGAGGAGGGGAGGGGAGGGAGGGGGAGAGAAGTAGGAGGAATGAGGGAGGAGTTTTAAAGTGAAGAACATTTGTTGTGCGGGAGAACACACACATTTTATCATTCTATAAATATATTTCCTTAATGACCATTACGTAATAGATAGGCGTTAATCACAAATAACAAACCCATATGCTGTTATATCATTGATTCAGGAGGTAGCTTTTTTTTTTTTTTTTTTTTTGTATGTTCATTTACCTTTGTCAGGTTTTACAGCATTAGGTTTGAGATATACATATTTAAATAACTTGAATTCAATTATCAACTGTCATTCTATTTATCAAAGTTACACTGAATTCTGTAATATTATGCTAAATTATTATATTATATCTGCTTGCATTTTCGTAGTGTATTGTATTTGGTGCAAAGTTTATGCCACACACTAATATAAAAAATAATTATATCCTGTTTTGGCATTGGTTATTACATTACTACATTATTTATTACATTATTACATTATTATTATTATTATTGCTACTACTACTATTATTATCATTGTTATTATTATTGTTATTATTTTTATTATTATTATTATTACTTTTTCTTATACTGAAAAAATCACACTTGTTCACGTGAGTCACCCTGATGAATTTGATTAATCAAATTACCACATTTGTAAATAAAAGGTTTTATTCCTACAGCTTTGGTGACCACAGTACCTTCTTACCTGCCATGAACACATTTGAACACAAACTTCCCTTCACCAGTTGATACATTCACACACACAGTTCTTACCAAATCATCATCATCATCATCATCATCTACCAAATGTCCTCCAATACCACTGTAGCCAACTACTTACATTTTCCAACTGATTTTGTTTTAGCATCTGGCCGTTGGGGGGGAAGGTGACATTATGACAGTAACTCATCCATATAATTATCACTTCATGCACAACTTGGATAAGATGTCAAATATCATTTTTTTAAATATTATTATTATTCATACTACTAATACATTCTTCTTTCCCATTGCCCTTAGAGTAACAAGATCCCATTACAAAGTCTTAAGTGTTACTAAGGGTAAGAACACCCTGTTGATCATAAGAAAATAAGTGATGAAGAAATGCATACAGGTTATTGCACAACAAACACTCACAAGGTCAAGTTTTGTGTGTATATATATATATGTATATTTAATATACATATATATACTTATTACAATAAATATTTAACAAATAATAATAATTGTACTTTTTAATATTAAAGTTATAATTTTTTTATTTTTTTTTTATTTGGTTATATTTCTGTCCCTCCTTTCCTTCTGTTTCCGTTGTGTTTGTTTGTTGTTCCTTCTTTCCATCTACTGTACTTCCTTTATGTTTACCGTCCTTCCTTTCCTTGTATTTCCTCTCTCACTGTCCTTCCTTTCCATTCAACATTAGGTTTCTTTTCTGTCTCCTCTCATACTCTCAATTTTAGCACATATTTTCAGCGCAGGTCCTAATTTCATAGACATTGCCGACATCAAATGGTCGGCTTTCAACAACATCAACGCTTGGCCGTCTATTTCCTGCAGGGCAAAATCTTCTGCGTACTCTTTGCAACCCGGGAGATTTTCAATAAACTCTACCACGTCCTTAACCTGTAAAAAGAAAGATACATAATGAAACATAGAGGTATTACAGTATTATTATTATGACATAAAGGTACAGTATTATTATTATTATTTATATTATTATGACAGAGGTATTATTATTATTATTTGTCTATCTAATCCTATCTATTTCTTGTCATTCTCTAACTAAAAGAAATAATGAGAGATATTTCTTTATTATTATTATTATTGTCTATCTATCTAATCCTATCTATTTCTTATCATTCTCTAACCAGAAGAAATAATGAGAGATATTTCTTTATTATTATTATTGTCTATACATTTTTATCATTAAGTAAATACTGTACATTATTATTTCTTCTATAAAATCTACTCCATTTTTAACTTAGGGAGAGAGAGAAAAAAAATGTACAGGTAGTTCTAATTTGTGAGGTCCTTTAAATATGTATAAATATTTTAGTTTAGTTGTAAATTCTCTTAAAGTTTTGTAAATTACTCTGTTTACTTATTTACTTATACTTGTCCAGCCACTCTAATGAACATGGAACACACATTGTCCACTACGGTACTTCAAAAATAAGAAAAAATATCAAATATGTTAAAAAGACTATTAAGCCAATTATAAAGAAGCATTTAAAAATAATTTAAGCCCCACCCACAAAAAAATAAAAGAGCGGAAAACCAAAATTTCTACCCACCGTCCATTTTAGAATATCAACCCTGTGGTTTTTGGAGGGTGAATCTGTACTGTTTCCTGAAGGCTCTGAACCGTGTGCTCCGATTCCTTCATTATCCACCTCCATAAAATTGTCACCATCTTGTTGACTATTTAAACTGTTGGTAGATTGTGTTTGTGTGTGTGTTGGTGTGTTGGTGAGGTCGTCGGTGGAGTCTTCATCGAGGCGAGGACGTTTGTGTGGGTTGGGGTGAGTTGGGTCGGGGTGAGTTGGGTCGGGGGGGTCGTCTCCTTCTTGGGGCATCCGGAAGAGGCCGATTCTTTTGGAGCAACCGACATTGTATCTGTTAATAATAATAATAATAAAAATATTAATAGTACGGTAGTAGCAATAAAGAATAAATATTAAAATAACCATATTAATAATTTTAATACTTGTATCTGTTAATAATAATAATAAAAATATTAATAGTACGGTAGTAGCAATAAAGAATAAATATTAACATTAACCGTATTAATAATCATAATACAGTAAAAGTCCAAAACTTCGGACTCCAAACATTCACACAAACATTCTCTCTCTCTCTCACAATGCAACACACACACACACACACACCTACCTCTTGGCACAAGCAGTACTACAAAAGCGCTTGGAACGTTTGAATTTCGATCGCAGGTCAGTTTTGCCACAGAATTCACACTTTGCCGTCTCTGCTTTAGGGGAAGTTTGGTCAAGTGGCCTTTTTCCTGTGTTGAGAATATAAGATTAATGTTGGGTATTGTATAACATGGAAAAAAAATACAATGTTGGGTATTGTATAACATGGAAAAAAAATACAATGTTGGGTATTGTATAACATGGAAAAAAAATACAATAATAATGTTGGGTACTGTATAACATGTAAGAAAAATACAATGTTGGGTATTGTATAACATGGAAAAAAAATACAATGTTGGGTACTGTATAACATGGAAAAAAAATACAATGTTGGGTATTGTATAACATGGAAAAAAAATACAATAATAATGTTGGGTACTGTATAACATGGAAAAAAAATATAATAATAATATACTAGTAGTAATAGAAAATGGAAATGTGAATGAATTTGGGATATATAACATGGAAGAAAAATATGATAATATACGGTACTAGTATTAATAGAACATCTTCAGTTTATTTATTAGTGCATGAATGGAGATCATATGTGTGTGTGTGTGTGTGTGTGTGTGTGTGTGTGTGTGTGTGTGTGTGTGTGTGTGTATGTGTGTGTGTGTGTGTGATAACATTGACCTCTGGTGTATGGATTATACTACTACTACTACTACTATACTAATGATAATAATTCACTAATACTTCTACAAATAACAATAATACTGTACTAAAAAAATAAAAATGTAAATAAATAACCCTTACTGGATTGCTCTTTGTCTGGCTGATTTTCCTTCTCTGCTTGTCCCCCCACTACTGCCCCCACACCCACCCCCACCACACCCACACCCACTGCAGGAGATGGGGCAGTGGTTGATGGGGATATGGCAGCAGTGGGAGTGTTGGTAGGTCTAGTAGGTTTAGATGAGGAGGATAATTCAGTGAGGAGAGATGATCGGCTCACTGGGAATGGTTCAGAGGCTGGGGGGCAAACAGAGAGAGAGAGAGAATACATTTAGTTAAGGACCCTGTGATCGTGTATGAAAATTGGAGGTTTCTGATTCCTCCTGACTATGCCACGAAACAAGCTCCTTCCCTATAGGTGTGTGTGTTTCGTGGCAATATTTGAAGGACTCATTTATCTCCAATTTTCTGACTACATCACAGGGTCCCTTAAATAGTCAGTGCAGTGTGTTGGGAGTATTAGGTTTTGAAGACCCTAATGTGGATCTACCTCAGAGATGAATAGTATCAGTAATTACTAAACTTTATGACTCACATTACACCTACAAGTATAATCAAATGTATTACAACAACTAACCTTCATGTATAACAAATCCTTCAATAACATGTGTAAGTACTTGTGGTTTGACCATTGCCTTGGGTGGTGGTGGGGCTGGAGTAGGGGGCTGTGTTGGGGCCGGGGGGGTTTTCTCTGGCACTGTGTGGGGGGAGAGAGTTAGTTGGTGAGCTGTGTGATAATATTGTATAATAATTATTACAAAAATAATCATAATATTAATAATAATCTAACTTACAAAATTAACAAATAATAAAAAACTTTTAAAACCACAGCAGCAATCTTGATACAAAAAAAAAAAAAAATATATATATATATATATATATATGTATATATATATACTTCACTCGCTCTCTTTCACCGAGCTGAGATGCTGATGATAATATTAACAACACTACTATCTCATACTTACAAAATTAATTATTGAATACAAATAAAAACATTAGCTTCTCACTTTACCTACTTTCACTCACTGTCATTATTAAAATCATCATCATCATCATCAATTCTCCATTTCCCTCTTTACAAGGAAGGTGGATGATAAGGAGGTCACTTCCCTATGCTACATAAACTATAATAATAATAATAATAATAATAATAATAATAATAATGATAATGATAATAATAATAATAACAATAATAATAATAATAATAATAATAACAATAATAATAATAATAATAATAATAATAACAATAATAATAATAATAATAATAATAATAATAATAACAATAATAATAATACTAATACTAATACTAATAATAATAATAATTTAACATGCAATATTTAGCTTCTTACCTTCGCCACTTTCATTAGTATTGACTCCATTGACAGCAGGAGTTGACTGTTGTTGTGGATGTACAGGTAAGGAAGGAGAAGGTAACACAACAGCAGGTGGTGGGGGAAGGACCACCTTTTTACTTGTCCCCCCAACTCCCCCTTCCCCTCCCCCTCTTTCACCCAACACCGGAGCACTGGGATTAATTATAGAGGAGTTTTTTGAGCAGTTACCAGTGTTAGTGGTTGAATTTGTAGGTTCCATTTTAGGTGTCAGGATGATGGGTGTAAGTGTTGGGGGTTCAAGGGTTGATTGTGTTTGTTGCATCATTTGTTGTTGCTGTTGCTGTTGTTGTTGTTGTTGTAAGGACTGTGACTGTGTGTGTGTCTGTGTTGTTGGGGCTTGTGTGTATGTCTGGGGTCCCGTGTGTGTCTGTGTGTGTGTCATTGAACCAGTAGTGGACATTATGGAACTAGTATTACCCGGTAGTGAATTGGCAGTTACCGAAGAAATTGTACCTGTGTTAACTGGGATTGAATTGGTATTAGACAACAGTGAACTGGTATTAGGGGGAATTGAGCAGGTATTAGGTGGAATTGAGCAAGTATTGGGTGGCAGTGAACTAGTATTAGTCAGAATTGAACCAGAAGAAGTTGTAATTGAGCCAGAAATTGCTGGAGTTGAATTGGAACTAGTCAGAATTGAACTGGAATTGGCTGGAATTGAACTGGAATTAGCCTGGGAATTGGGTATGGAGTGAAGAGTGGTTGATGTTTGATTGGGGACACTTGACACCAATACAGGAGGTGGTGTTGGTGTTGGTGTTGGTTGATGTGGTGACGGTGGAAGAGGTTTGGGTATCCTGACCAGTGGGGGCAGGAGGCCGGGGGGCGCCTGAGGGGTGTGGGGGAGGGGGGCCGTCGGGGGAGTCATTGGTACACCACACCTGAAAAAAAAAAAAAAAAAAAAGAATAAATGAAATAATTTTTAAATATTTGTTATAAATAAATGAAATAATTTTGAAATATTTGTGTTATAGATAAATGAAATAATTTTGAAATATTTGTGTTATAAATAAATGAAATAATTTTGAAATGTGTGTTCATATATTGTGTTATATATAAATGAAATAATTTTGAAATATTTGTATTTATAATTATTGTATTAAGTTTCATTCATATGGAGTTTTCACTGGAGTTAATTTTTTATTTTGCATTTAATTCTAATTTCTGTCAAATTCTTAATTCTTGTTTGTGTTAATCATAATTAACTTTAAAAATTTGTGGCTATTTTTAATTTGAGTCAATATCTACAGTATTTTGTGTTAAAAGATTTATATTTTTGATAGAAACTAGAAAAAGGGTCAAACTAATAAAAAAAAATAAAAAATAATAATAATAATAAACCCTTAAAAATAAAAGAAATAAAATAATAATACTAACAATAATATAATAAACCCTCCTTACTTTGTAGTGTGTGTAAGGGTGGTAATGGCTTGTACTGAAGGCTGTTGTTGGTTTATCACTTTATTACCAACAGAGAGAGTTTGTGGTAAAGTTGCTGTTGTTGTCACGTTGTTGTTGTTGTTGTTTGTGTTGGCAGAACTTACTACCGACAACACCTGTGTACCGGCGTTGTTGGCAGTGATGTTGGCAATGTTGTTCTGTGCTGCTGCCACCATCATCTGTTGTTGTTGTTGTTGTTGAGTGGTGGCAATGGCAATGTTGTTGTTGTTGTTGTTGTTCCGGTTGGCGTTGTTTTTACCACGAACTTTATTCTGTTGAAAAAATGGCAGAAATTAATGTGTGTGTGTGTCTATGTACAGTCGCGGTCAAATATAATAATCCATAACTCAAGTAAGAGTTTGACAGCTTCCCTCTGTTCCTTAGATGATAAACTTTCCAATAAATAGGTTAACTACCATCTTTTAATATACTACAAGCAGCTACACACTACTTAAAACAATAACACACACACACACACACACACAGGTTAACTACCATCTTTTAATCTAATACAAGCAGCTACACACTATATACTTAAAACAATAACATCATATGTGAACATGAAAACATTACACAGTAATTTGTTTGAGATATCCATATGTGGATGATTATTATTGACCACAACTGTATGTGTGTGTAATCTCTGTAAATAACCCCATCAAATATTCAGCTGTGTGTTGTGTACATATATACAGTACAGTAATGATGAAAGTACTCACCTGTGCCCTGGGTTGTGTAGGTATGTGTGTATTGGCCAGTTGGTGTGCGTTGGCAGTCTGTGTAGACACAGACGGTCTGATGTGTGCGTGTGGAGATGGTAACAGTGTGTTTGGTCTGAGGGGAGTTTTAGGTTGTATATTGGCCGGCAGTTCAAGTGCTGACCGCGGCTTGGGGTGAGTGGCAACCTGGCTGTGTTGTTGTTGTTGTTGTTGTTGCATCGACCCAAGTGGGGGAAGCAGCGCTGTCAACAAAATGTACAAGAATAGTAATTTTATTGGTATCACTTGAACTTTAACTAGACATTGAAAATAATATAGTGAATTATTGAATTATCACTCAAATACATTATATAAATTATATACAAAATCATGAAAGAGAAAGAGAGGAAAGTATACTGTAGTAAGAAATGTGTTAAATTATACATTACTCTATATTTAACAATAATAACATCTACTTTAAGTGTGTGCTTGTAAGTGGAATGTTACAATGTGTTTATAATAATAATAATAATAATAATAATAATAATAATAATAACAATAATAATAACAATAATAATAATAACAATAATAATAATAATAGTAATAATAATAATAACAATAATAATAATAATAATAGTAATAAATAATAATAATTGTAATAATAATAACAATAATAATAACAACAATAATAGTAATAATAATAATAATAATAATAAATAATAATAATGGTTACTTACAATTAGTAGTCTGCATAGGTTGTGGTTGTGGGTTGGATATAAATACATTGTCTTGTCCCGGCTGAGCTCCTCGTATAAATATGGGTTGGTTCTGTGCCGCCAGTAGTGTGGAGGAATGTAAGGTGCCGGGAGTAGCCCACGTTATCCCTTGCTAAATACAACATACATACAAAAATTAGTTCAGAGTACACAAGAATACAACATATACAAAAATTAGTCCAAAATGTACACACAGATATACACACACACATTCAAAGTATAAAAAATAAATAAACATGGATAAACAGATACACACATTCAAAGTATAAAATATATATATATATATATATATATATATATATATATGAAAAATATAGTAATTGTGAGATGAAAAAGGATGAAATACATAAATATTTTAATATAGAAAAGAAATTGGAAAAAAAAAAAAAAAAAAAAACTGAATAATACATAAAAAAAAAGTTACCTTTTGTATATCTGCAGGATAAATAAACTTGTGTAAATTCACCTTTTGCATATTGGAAAAACACACACACACACACACACAATGAGACCAGATAAAGTATGAATGAAAAACACGCCAAGATATATTACAGTATAAAATTAAAACAATACATAAAATACAGATATAAACGAGAATGTATTACCTTTTGTACATCAGGAGGCTTGTGTGTTGTAGAATGTGGTGGTAGAATGTTGTGTTGTTGACCATTAATCACACCTAATGGTAGTTGACTAATTACCAACGTCTGATTACCCGAAGTTGGGATGGTCGCTGGAGAGTAACCTAGAATGACAACAACAAGGTGATATTAATGTCTGTTCAAAACTTGTGTTCTGCTGGCCTCTTATGCTTAGATAGATAGAAATAGATAGCTAGATAGATAGAAATAGCTAGATATAGAGATAGATAGAAATAGCTAGATATAGATAGATAGATAGAAATAGCTAGATAGAAATAGCTAGATATAGATAGATAGATAGAAATAGCTAGATATAGAGATAGATAGAAATAGCTAGATATAGATAGATAGATAGAAATAGCTAGATATAGATAGATAGATAGAAATAGCTAGATATAGATAGATAGATAGAAATAGCTAGATACATAGAAATAGCTAGATATAGAGATAGATAGAAATAGCTAGATATAGATAGATAGATAGAAATAGCTAGATATAGATAGATAGATAGAAATAGCTAGATATAGCTAGATACATAGAAATAGCTAGATATAGAGATAGATAGAAATAGCTAGATATAGATAGATAGATAGAAATAGCTAGCTAGCTAGAGGCTAGTGGAACACAAATTTTGAACAGACTATACATACCAAAAATATATTATTACCAATTTAATAATTCTAAAAGGGTAAATTTTGAGTAATTTATAATTATATTCAATATGAAAAATGGAGTGCTACTGATTTCTCCAAACTGTGCTGGGAAACAGACTATCTCGTTGTTATTCAAATAAAGGATCTATTCCCTAGTACAGTTAGGAGGAATCAGTAGCTCTAGAAAATTTAGTACAAGTAATTTTTTAATGCCAAATTTTCTAGTAATGTTATTTAGCTAAAACCTGAATCAGTCAGCAGAACAAATCCTACAGCATGTACAGAATAAATACCCTATTTAATCAACGCTGTGTGTACGAATTACTGAGACCGACTTACTGTTTATAATATGTGTGTATCTCTCTCTCTCTTTCTTACCTTGGCCACCAGCTTGTAAGACTCCTGTTTTGCCCGGTGCTGCTGTCAACATGTGTGGTGCAATCTGACCCGGGAAAGGTTTACCAGCTGTAATCACCTGTCAACAAACAATTTACAAGTTAATAACAATAACAACAACAAACAACAACAAACAATTTCCAACATTAATTATGCACGTTAATAAGTTAATAACAAAAACAAAATTAGTATAAATAGCAAGACTTAACTCTCGCTACCGTACTAGAAAAACAGTAATAATTTAAATAAAAAAGGAATAAATTCATAATAATCGTCAAAAATTTAACTTCTTTGTAGCAGTTTATTTAACCCATTAAGGATATTAGGGTGAATAACAAATAATTAATAACTATATCATAAATAATAAAAATAAACACCAAATCACTACCAATACAAGATTACTATACAATACAGAAATAACAACAAAATACAGAGGAGTTTCTTTTCTCCAAAATATCAGAGAGAGGGCTTTCATATTTAAGTTTAACCAATGTTTTTACAAAAGATATTACAATACACTCAACCCTCGATTTCAATAATGAATAACCTTTAATTCGCGAGTGTAGCAAAGTTCCAACACCAACACTGGCAACAAGTTTGGAGCAACGAGGGTTTAGCATTAATTCAACAGTACTGTTTTTAAATTGCGTGATCCCTAATAAGTTAGTTTTTAATTGGTAACACTGTGACTGACAACCATCTCACCCACCATCAGTCAGTCAGTCTTGAAGTGTGAAGGTAAATGGACATATTTATCACTACTCTTTTCCTGTAATTATCATATACTGTATGGACGTATAAATGACAATATATCTTCTGTTTGTATAATGTCATAAAGAATGGTGGACACATTATTGTAGTCTTTCATTAACACTTCTATTGACACCAAGTTCTACCTCGTTTCATATTTATATTTTTTTTTTAGAGTTAGCACAACTTTAATTCATCTTATTTCCACCAACTGGGTTAATGGCATAAAAACTTTGATCATTTTAACTTACCTGGAGCGGTTGATTTATTCCATTAATAGTATTGGGTTGAATAGGTGTTGTGTTCATACCAGCAGCGGTTTGAAGGGTCAGATTACCAGGCATTATAATCTGACCTTGACCGTTATGGTAGAGTTGTTGAAAGTACGGACCACCGGGTAAACCACTTTGTATCACTTGTACCTGTGGAGGGAACTGTACAAAGATTGGGATTACTTACAGGTTATTAATATAAGGTTTAGTTTACAGTAATATGTTGTGGGAAGGAATGTAAGGAGGCAGGGAGAGGTGCCACAAGACTGAAGCAAAGACATAAAGGGAAGGGGAGTAAGGTCCGTAGTTTTAAAACATTTGAGGGCCCTTACTGGAGCTCTATGAACCCTCCAAATAATCCAGGCCACAAAAACGCTTCAGTGTTTTGAATAGGGAATCTGTTGCCTGGAGTAGTTTGGAGAATTCATAGAGCTCCAGTAAGGGCCCTCAAATGTTTTAACCAATAAATCGTAATTATTAATGGATTTTCATATTTTTTTTACAGGTTATGTGTACCTTGTCTATGAACAATATAATAATACACTTTTGAAGAACATCGGACCAACCCGTCTTTGATTTTGACGATTTCTTTGACATTTTGAAAAAACTTGAAATTGTAATAGCTTTGTTATTAGTACCTGGAATTATGTGTATGTGTGTATGGATATAGACATTATAACTTACCTGTGTGAGTGTGTGTATGTGTGTGTTGATGTGTGTAGGTGTGTAACCATGTAGACATAATAACTTACCTGTGTGAGTGTAGGTGTGTGTGTATGTGTGTATGGATATAGACATAATAACATACCTGTGTAATAGGTGATGGTGATACTCCTGGGTGTGTGAGTGTTGGTGTGAGGTGTTGATGTAGTGCTGATACAGTAGTGTTTGTATTGGACTGACTTGGTCCCGGTGCTGGAGCAATGGCTGGCGGGGCTGGCATTCCAGAAGCAAGGGACGTCTGTACATAGAACTGTAAATACAACGAAAATATATGAATAATAGTAATAATAATAATAATAATAATAATAACAACAATAATAATAATAATGCAACTACTGTACAAGGAAACTATATCAATAATAGTAATAATAATAATAATAATAATAATAATAATAATAATAATAATAATAATAATAATAACAATAATAATAATGCAAGTACTGTACTGTACAAGGAAACTATATCAATAATAGTAATAATAACAATAATAATAACAATAACAATAATGCAAGTACAAGGAAACTATATCAATAATAGTAATAATAACAATAATAGGAGTAATCAACTTTTATGAAAATAATAATTGTCATAATATTGTTAGCGATAATTGTAACAATAATAATAATAATAATAATTACCACACACACATACATTCATAAAATCATCTCAATATAGCATGTAAACCGGATTTGCTTTTCATGAAATAACGATAAAATTCATCCAATTAATTCTAACCCTCCCAATTAGAATCCAGTAGCATTTCCTTTATATAATTATTTACGTATATTTCTTGTACTTTCTCACCCTTATAAAAACTCAGAGCAGGATTGTGTAAGGATGTGTGTCTATGTTTCTTAGCCTTATTTTTATTATATATACACAAAGAGTTCTCAATGGGATTAGTCATGAAGCCAAAGATAGATAGATAGATAAATAGATAGAGAGAGAGTGAGAGAGTGAGAGAGAGAGAGAGAGAGAGAGAGAGAGAGAGAGAGAGAGAGAGAGAGAGAGAGAGAGAGAGAGAGAGAGAGAGAGAGAGAGATAGAGAGATAGAGAGAGAGAGAGAGAGATAGATAGATAGATAGATAGACAGACAGATAGAGATAGATAGAGAGAGAGAGGGAGAGAGAAACATGTGTGTGTGTGTGTATGTGTGTGTGTGTGTGTGTGTGTGTGTGTGTGTGTGTGTGTACGTGTGTGTGTGTGTGTGTGTGTGTGTGTGTGTACAAACCCAAGTGTTGCCCTCAGTTACCAGTTCACATCAGTGTGTAGCAGGTGATTTACATACACTCTCTCTACACACATCAGTATATACCAGATTATTTCAGATTATCAAAGCTTACATTGGACTGGATAATATTGAATGAATTACTCAAGTTTATATCAGATTCAACAAGATCATTATTTTCTACTTATTCTTCATCTTCTATAGACAGGTAAGATAGCCTGTGTGTGTGTGTGTGTGTGTGTGTGTGTGAAAAATTATGTGTGTGTGAGTGTGTGTGTGAAAAATGTATATGTACAGTATGTAGGTGTGTGTTTATGTGTCTGGAAGGTGAGCCTCATGTATGTGTGTTTGTATGTGTGTGTGTGTGTGTGTGTGTGTGTGTGTGTGTGTGTGTGTGTGTGTGTGTGTGTGTGTGTGTGTGTGTGTAGAACCTCACTTCACTGTGGGATATGTACCGTATGTAAAATAACCATAGGGGGTGCTGGTGTAGGGGACAGGCTTGGGGGAGGGGCGACTGGGGTGTGGGAATAGGGGGACAGGCTTGGGGGGGGGGTAGAAAGCCACCCTCTGTAACTCCATATAAACTTTCAACTCCTGTCTGTGTATCTTTGTGTGTCACTTATTGCCTCACATATAATATTCCTGTAGTTATTTTTTTCACTAATATATTTACCGTATATATATATATATATTGTATATTACAGTATATACAGTAGAATAATTATCATATACTGTACTGTATATTTCACCATGACTGAATATTTCAACTTTGTTAATATTTTCCTATATTCACAAGTGTTTGCATATCATTACAGTCTCTGCAAACATCAGCTCAAATTCTGTGTGTGTTATCAAAAAGGTTTTCATGTATTTGAAACATGCCTGTGTGATATGATTGAGAGATAACCTAAATCTTACAAAGTAGGTGTATATCTGTGTGTATAAATGGGTGTGATTGTGTGTGGAATCATATTTTTTTTATATATACCGTATATTGTATACAGTATATACACATACACACACAAGTTTGTGGTATGTGCTAAAGATAATTATTTTTCCTATATTTTACAGTAATATATTGTACATTCTCAATTGTTCCTTCAACTTTCAACCTCAATCTTCTATCATATCATTAATATTATTATTATTATTTTGGTAAATATTGACATTAATATTAATTTTCATTATTTTTTTTACAGAAGCCTAAACAAGAGATTGGCCTGTGAAAATTAATCAACAGCAAGACTGAAAGATGATCAACCAAGGCGTGGAAGACTGTGTATGGTGAGGTGAAGGTGTTAGAGAAGAAACAACAAGTAAACATAAAGGAAATACAAGGATAGGAAGGAATAACAAGTAAACACAAAGGAAAGAGAAGGATAGTAAGGGACAACAAGTAAACACCAAGGAAAGAAAAGGATAGGAAAAGAGAAGGAAATAAAAGGAAAGAAAGGAATGGAAAGGAAAGGACTATAAACACAAAGGAAATACTGTAGTAGGAAACGAGGTAGGGACAGTAAGGAAGGAAGAACACCACGAGAGAGAGAGAAAGCTTTCTATCTCTCACACACATACAGAAATACAAAATCTCCCTACCTCTCTCTCTCTTTTTCCACACCCACAATTAATTTCTGTTTCTCACACTCTCTCTCTCTCTCACACACACAATGTTAGACCCTTTCTCACTTGGTATAATGGCTGTGTGCGGTTTAATCACACTTAATATTATACTGGCAGTGACGTTAGAAAAGAGGCATCATAAACAGAGAAAAGAAAGTGAGAAAGGGAATAAAGTAAAGGAGGAGGATGAAGAGGAGGAAAAGAGGGAAAAAGGAAATAAATGGAAAGGAGGGACTGCAAGAATGAAGGAAATAAATGGAAAGGAGGGACTGCAAAAAATGGATTAAATTTATGGAAAGGAGGGACAGCAAAAAATTGATTAAATTTATGGAAAGGAGGGACTGGAAGAAAGAAGGAAATAAATGGAAAGGAGGGACAGCAAGAAAGGAAATAAATGGAAATAAGAGACAGCAAGAAAGAAGGAAATAAATGGAAAGGAGGGACAGTAAGAAAGGAAATAAATGGAAATGAGGGACTGCAAGGAAATAAATGGAAATGAGTGATAGCAAGAATGAAGGAAATAAATGGAAAGGAGGGACAGCAAAAAATGAAGGAATTTGACACCAATGTAATCTTGGGCACTTCAAACAAAATTGGACAAAATATCTTCATTATGATATTATTTAAATATATATACAGTACCATAGGTAAATAATGTGTGTGTGTGTTCATCATTGACAAATTATTTTAATATTTACACAAAGTATATTCACAGGTAAATATATATCCTTTTGTAAGATAATATACTAAAAAATATTCATTTTTTAAAGTGTTTTTAATTTCATTTATATTTGGCTTACATTATTGCATTGTTTTGTATTGGTTCCTTTCATTTAAATTATAAAGTATTATAATATTAAAAATAAATTTTAAAAACTCTGAAGAATTTTTATTGTTGTGTGTGTGTTTGTGTGTACATGAAAAAAATATCCATCTATCTATTTATCTAATGCCTTCTATAGTAGCCTTTGGGTCCTATACTCCCTCGTTGCTTGGTTAAGCACTCCACTTCCATCCACATGACTTGTACTCCACCATTCTATTCATCCATTTGGCTGGAGGTCTGCCACTCATGCCTAATACAAATTGTAATATACATCCCTGTAGGAACGACGTCTTATATCGACCTACAGTATTGGACATTCTATACCAGACCGAGGTGTAATTAGGCACCGATGAAAAAGCTTTATCTCCGTGAATCATATCACAAGTTAACTCACTTGTAGTAAACAAAAATAGGGTTTATACATGGGTTTGGGATTCTGAGGCAGCCTCCAAAGCTTAGCAGGGCTAACTAGAAACCCACCCACCTAGTCCTCATCTTCACTGTTCATGTCCTTTGTTACCTCACCAAACCAAACACACTCCCGACCACTCCACATAACTCCACTAACGGCTCACTTTCACTTCAATTTTTTTTTTTTTTTTATGCTTAATAGCCATTATTATGGAGGATTCATTCACCACAAATAAACGTGCAATATGACTTACTTTTTCACCCTTAGCTAACTTTCACATATATTTTTAATTTCTGTGCTAACTTTTTTAATTTCTGTGCTAACTTTCACATATATTTTTAATTTCTGTGCTATAATTATGCTTACAGCCTACTTTTAAATTCGCATATCTGTGGGGTCCACTGTATATGTGTGTGTGTGTTTATACATACCTGTGGTGATTGTGGTGACATGCTTGTAGTGACACCCACGGCACCATGGGGGGAATGTGCTGGTGCTTGTGGTGCTTGTTGCATTACTTGTGCCATTGTTGCTTGTTGCTGACCAACCTAGAGTAAGAATAATACTGTACAAGCAATGATAATAATAACCATACAATTAAAATCAATAATACATGTAATAATAATAATAATAATAATAAGTAATAACAACAATAGTATCAATGCTATAGGATTACGAATAATAATAATAATGTGTGTGTGTGTGTGTGTGGTGCCTGCCGTTCATCTCTGGTCAGAAATTACATATCTCTTTCTATCTATCTATCTCTCGCTCTCTCTCTGTGTCTTTTCTCTCTATTTATCTATCTCTCGCTCTCTCTCTGTGTCTTTTCTCTCTATTTATCTATCTCTCGCTCTCTCTCTGTGTCTTTTCTCTCTATTTATCTATCTCTCGCTCTCTCTCTGTGTCTTTTCTATCTATCTATCTATCTCTCGCTCTCTCTCTGTCTTTTCTCTCTATTTATCTATCTCTCGCTCTCTCTCTGTGTCTTTTCTCTCTATTTATCTATCTCTCGTTCTCTCTCTTCTCTATCTATCTATCTCTCTCTGTGTCTTTTCTCTCTATTTATCTATCTCTCGCTCTCTCTCTATGTCTTTTCTATCTCTCTATCTATCTATCTATATCTATGGCAGTACCGGTACCTGCTGAGACGCCTGCATAGAGACAAGGGTTGCTGCTTGGTGTGTGGTGAGGTGTTGTGGTGCTTGATGGTGTTGGTGTTGGTGGTGTTGTTGATGGTGTTGCTGATGTGTTGCGAGGTGTTGATGAGTCGTCAGGTGTTGTTGTGCTTGCTGCTGCTGCTGTTGTTGTTGATGTTGTTGTTGTTGTTGATGTTGTGTAGTCAGGTGCTGCTGCTGCTGTTGTTGTTGTTGCTGCTGTTGTTGTTGTTGTTGTTGCTGCTGCTGCTGTTGTTGTTGTTGTTGTTGTTGTTGTTGTTGCTGCTGCTGCTGTTGTTGTTGTTGTTGTTGTTGTTGTGTCGCTCCTGCTTCTTTGTCTTCACTCATTGTCTCTTTCTGAAGTACTCTGTAGAAAAATAATACTCATGAATATACCGTATGTAGGCCGATAAGTAATAGAAATATAGAGGGAATAGTAAATAATATAATATAATATAATAATATACCGGTAATATAATATAATATAATATTGAGGGAATAGTAAATAGTATAGAGGTAATGTTTAAGAAAAGCCACATAAAGGAAAACACAATAATTGTTTCTCTTCTTATTTTGAGGGGAGTTATAATAAATACCTGTTTTGATCTGTTGAAATAACCTAATAGTGCCAACAGTACATTTTAATTATGTTTACCCCTCAAATGTTCCACACAGAAATAGCTGGGCTTGTAGGTAGTGCAAAATTGAGTAGAAAAAGTTAAAAAGCAAATGAAATGCATAATGATATTCATACTGGAGAATTATACCTTATCCTAGCCTAACCTGACCTGACCTAAATTAATTTGGACCAAACCAAGCAGAGTTGCCAGGTTCGCGGTTTTTCTGAAAATGTGTCGTTGGAAAAATTAAGTTGGCGCGGGTTGGCGGTTTTTGGGCTGTTTTGAACTAAAGGAAAGAATTTGATAAGTAACTTCCTTTTAGCATTTTGGGTAAATAATGAATTAATTACTGTTATTGTATACGGGGTTTTCTACCTTCATTACCCACTAATTTAGAACATTCTAAGACTATTTTCTTCTATGGCATTTCCTCCAAGTTCAAATGGGGCATTTTGAAATTAGCCTGACCTTACCTAACCTAGACAGCATCAGATTACCAGTACCTAACCTGGGCAGACTACCGGGAAATAATCGTGATAAAGTACAATAAATGACTGGGGCAAAATACTGTGACCCAGCCAGATCTGGCAACACTGCAACAAAACGGTCATTCTTTCAATAAATAACACATTTTGTTGCTTTTGACAATGAATTCTTGGCACACCAATAAAATCATGCTGACCTAACCTAACCTAGACCTTGACATCCTTCAGCCCTAACCTCCCTTGGCGATATCCTTGTCATCCTTTGGTCCTAATCTTGTCATCCTTCGACCCTATCCTTGTCATCCTTCGACCCTAACCTCCCTTGGCGCTATCCTTGTCATCCTTCGGCCCTAATCTTGTCATCCTTCAGCCCTAACCTTGTCATCCTTCGGCCCTAACCTCCTTGGCGATATCCTTAACTTCCTTCAGCCCTAACCTTGTCATCCTTCGGTCCTATCCTTGTCATCCTTCGGCCCTAACCTCCTTTGCATACGTATCTCAAAATAAATTCATAAAAAAAACAATAAAAACATTACATATTCGAGATGATCCCCACAAAAAACAAAAACATAAGTAAACTAATTAACTAAAAAAACATAAACGGATGTGTAAATAAATTAAATAATTGCTTCCCTCGTAATAAAAGTAAACAATTTGACTTCAAAGTAAACAATGTAACCATATTTCCAGTGTTTATAAGTTGTAATTAAATACATATCCAAGTAGTTGTGTAAATTTAAGAGTGTAAATATGTGAATTAAATATGGGTAAAATAAATAAAAAAATATCTTCAGGTTCGGTGTGTTTATCATATTTTCAACGGGATCATTTTTTTTTTTTTTTTTAACAATGAACACACAATTTGACACAAAGTATAATTATTATTTCCCGTGACAGAAAGTTACTAAAAAGGCCAAATTTTTTATATATCAGGTGGCTGATCTCGTATTAGCTAAGTCAATGAAAAAAATATGCTTTATTTGTCATCTCCAAATTAGTGAGAAAGCCATAACTTTTTTGGAGTATATTATTCCTCCAAACTATTCCAGGCAACAGGATACCATTATTTATTTCATCTGGGTCTGTTTCCTGGCATACTTTGGAGGAATCGAGGCACTACAGTTAATTAAATGCATACTAACTATCCCTTTAAGAAATGTATTAAAGAAAGAAAAAGGAGGGAGGGAAGAAAGCGGATATAATAATACTTCATAATTATGTGATGCATATTAATTTCTGACCAAAGTGTGAGCAGTAGAAAGATTCGAATTATATGGTATTGTTCATTTCCCCACCCAATACACCTATAGAGTTCGAATGCAGTGTGTGTGTGTGTGTGTGTTTTTTTTTTTTTTTGTGTGTGTGTTTGTGTGTGTGTGTGTGTGTCGCTCGTCTTTGGTCCAGAGATTACGTAAAACAAAACCCCGAAATCAAAGGTCCATACTAAAGTTTCCAGGAATATAATATCTTCGAATAGGAAAAATTGCCCGTGTGATACCCCCTTTAAAGAGAGAGAGAGAGAGAGAGAGAGAGAGAGAGAGTGTGTGTGTGTGTGTGTTACTATCAACTTCTAACAATTATATTACTCAACTAAAATAATCATCATCTTTCCCAATCTCCTATATTTATTTTTCTTATAGTTTCGGTTGAATAACAAAAAATTATCTTTCTGAAACATTCTTATAAATTAATAGCAGGGGAATATAAGATAAACTTTATATTATATTGTTGTCATAGCAAAGAGCATTATTATATCAAACAACAACAATAATAATAATAATTATAATGATAATAAAAATAAATACTGACATAAGAATTAAAATAATGATAAATAATAATAAAAATAAAGACATATTATAATAATAAATAATAATAATAAAATAAATACTGACATAAGAGTTAAAATAATAATAAATAATAATAAAAATAAATAATAATAAATAATAATAAAAATAAATAATAATAAATAATAATAAAAATAAATAATAATAAAAATAAATAATAATAAATAATAAAAATAAATAATAAAAATAAATAAATAAAAATAAATACTGAGTGACATAAGAGTTAAAATTGTATCTCCAGTAGCCGTCTCGCCAACCAATCAGGAACGCACATCAAATATACAGTAGCCAATGGGAGCGACCCTTCCGTAACCATGGCAACGAGACCATAGATGCCAATTACTGAATTATTAGATTATTTATGGACTTTCTAGACATACTCAAAATTACCATATATACCGGGTACATAGTTATTATAATTATTTTGAACTTAACACTATATAAATTAGCATTTATATAATATTATAATGTTAATAAAAGGTATAATAATAGGACGGATATGTTAGTTAGCGCAATCTGGCAACTGTTCCCTCTTGTGGTGAGTTGCCAATTACTGATAAACAAAGATTTCGATACACCTCTTGTTCACTAAAAAAAAAGTATTGGTTAACTTTCAGTCACTTAATTATAATCACGAGAGAGAGAGAGAGAGAGAGAGAGAGAGAGAGAGAGAGATCAAGTGGTTTTGTAGAGATTAAATCGTTTAGGAGAGAGAGAGAGAGAGAGAGAGAGAGAGAGAAGGAAGGACAGCAAACACGAAGGAAATAGAAGGAAAGGAGGGACAGTAAACACCAAGGAAATAGAAGGAAAGTAAACACCAAGGAAATAGAAGGAAAGGAAGGACAGTAAACACCAAGGAAATAGAAGGAAAGGAGGGACAGTAAACACCAAGGAAATAGAAGGAAAGGAGGGACAGTAAACACCAAGGAAATAGAAGGAAAGGAGGGACAGTAAACACCAAGGAAATAGAAGGAAAGAAGGGAAAGTAAACACCAAGGAAATAGAAGGAAAGGAAGGACAGTAAACACCAAGGAAATAGAAGGAAAGGAAGGACAGTAAACACCAAGGAAATAGAAGGAAAGGAGGGACAGTAAACACCAAGGAAATAGAAGGAAAGAAGGGAAAGTAAACACCAAGGAAATAGAAGGAAAGGAAGGACAGTAAACACCAAGGAAATAGAAGGAAAGGAAGGACAGTAAACACCAAGGAAATAGAAGGAAAGGAGGGACAGTAAACACCAAGGAAATAGAAGGAAAGGAGGGACAGTAAACACCAAGGAAATAGAAGGAAAGGAGGGACAGTAAACACCAAGGAAATAGAAGGAAAGGAGGCACAGTAAACACCAAGGAAATAGAAGGAAAGGAGGGACAGTAAACACCAAGGAAATAGAAGGAAAGGAGGGACAGAGAAAAGGAAGGAAATAGAAGGAAAGGAGGGACAGAGAAAAGGAAGGAAATAGAAGGAAAGGAGGGACAGCATTTAAGAGAAAAAAGATAGGATGACTGGGGTCCAAAACGGCGCCAAAACCCTTATATATAGGAATGGAGGAGAGGGAGTGAAGGAGAGAGAGAGATGGGGGGGTAATCGATATTCGCACCCTCTACTAATTAAATAGAGAGAGAGAGAGAGAGAGAGAGAGAGAGAGAGAGAAAGAGAGAGAAACAAGATAGGTTCACCCAGCTACAGAGAGAGAGAGAGAGAGAGAGAGAGAGAGAGAGAGAGAGAGAATGTTGGAATTTTAAGGTCTAGAAAATGGGAAGGCAATTTAGACCCAGTAATAAATCAATAGATCACCCTACTGACACACACACACACACACAACCTATCTCTCTGGTACACACACACACCTAATTCTTTCTTATAGGCCTACACACACACACACACACACACAACCTATCTCTCTGGTACACACACACACCTAATTCTTTCTTATAGGCCTACACACACACACACACACACACACACACACACACTAATCTCTTAATTACTCTTACATTTACACACAACTAGGCTATATCCTTCTCACACACACACACACACACATCTCTTTCATGTCCTAGTCAGAAAAATGAAGATAAATCAAGAAACGTATATATAGTAAATGTAAAAACTTGAATTAATTTAGGGATTCTGTGATGTGTGTAGCCTAGTCAAAAAAATTGGAGATAAACCAAGAAACGTATATATAGTAAATGTTAAAAACTTTCATTAATTTAGGGATTCTGTGATGTGTGTAGCCTAGTAAAAAAAATGGAGATAAATCAGTCTTTTTTTTAAATACTACTACCACGAAACACGACAAACTTTACTTGGCTATACTGTACTGTAGAGAAAGGAGCTTGTTTGTTTCTTTGCATTAATAAGATAGGTGTGTTTGTGTGTATATGCTACAAGAAAGATATGTGTGTGTGTGTGTACAAGAAAGATAGGCCTAATGTGTACAAAAGATAGGTGTGTGTGTGTGTGTACAAGAAAGAGATGTGTGTATTTACGAGTAAAAAATAAATTGACTCAAATTATTTAGGGATGAGTCTAAAGCAGGAGATGCCAAACAAGAACAGTACAGACACAAACATAATAATTATATATACGTCTTCTGTAGTTTCCTAAAAGTTATAAAGTTCTCATCTCCTGTACACAAAAGTCAGTTCTCGCCCAGACACTGTGACGTCAACATGTTCCCTTTCCTCTCTCTCTTTCTCTCTCTCTCCACGTTGCCACTGTTGACCACGCCTCTCTCTCTCTCTCTCATACTTATTTAACGATACACACTTGTGCCCATTCACACACTCATACGATCACTCACATACACTCCTTTCCCCATACACACATTCACACACTCATACTCATTCACTTTCATCATACACACACACTCATACTCAATATCTCTCTTTCCCTCTCATCTTCAACTGTCCCTCCTGTCATTCTATTTCTTTCGTGCTTGCTGGAAAAAAACAAAAAAACAGCTAATGATTTGAGATAGAAAATACACACACACACGCACTCCTATCTCCTCGAACACACACATATATATCTTTTCTCATACACACATACACACCTATCTATCTTTCGTACACACACACTTATCTAATGTATGTACCGTACAGCCATGGATAAAAGTTCATGAGCATGGTGTGGTACAAAGTCACAGCGTGGATATTAGACAGAGTTGAAACAAGATGAGTTTTTTCTACATTCCTCTCACTGTAACACCTCTCAGCTCAACCAAATGTTAGAAGCCTAATGTTGTTTTAGCATTTTTTTAGTCTTATCTTTTTCTTGTACACACACACCTATGTCTCGTGTACAATTAAACAAACACACACACACGCCTTTCTCTTTCTTGTACAGTTGGCAAAAGGATTTTTTACACAGGCTACAATTATGAAAAGAGATAATTATTCTGGAAGTTCTACAATGAATGGTCTACCAAGTGACTTAGGAATTGCATAACAACAAACCCAATAATAATGTTGTATTGCAGTTACACAGTGATACATTTTCTGTATTACAAACACTTGAAAATAGCAGTGTGTGTACGAATTCTTGTAGCCAACAGTACACACACACACACACACCTAACTTGTAAATACACACAACCATCACTTTCTTTGTGTAGGATACTGTACATATATAAATACACACACACCTAACTTGTAAATACACACAACCATCACTTTCTTTGTGTAGGATACTGTACATATATAAATACACACACACCTAACTTGTAAATACACACAACCATCACTTTCTTTGTGTAGGATACTGTACATATATAAATACACACACACACCTAACTTGTAAATACACACAACCATCACTTTCTTTGTGTAGGATACTGTACATATATAAATACACACACACAGCTCTCGTACACACAGACACACACACACTCACCTAATGCTTGTGTACTCAAACACGCCTTTCTTTCTTCTGGACATACACACACACACACCTCTCTTTCTTTACACACACCTCAATCTCCCTCGTGCAAAAACACAACATATCCCTTTTGTACACACACACAAAACCTATCTCTCACTCTTGTGTACAAACAAATATCTCTTTCTCGTGCAAACACACACTCTTTTTCTCTTGTACACACACACGTATATATTTTCTTGTACACACACACACACACACACATTTGCGGTATTTACACCCTAGAACTAAACTAAACCTATCCTTTACTTGACTTGTACAATGTATACACAGATACACTTATAATTTACTTGTACACACACACATACACATTATGTGCAGGGTTCATAGACATGAACCCTGCACATATACACCTTCTCTTTCAAGTAGACACACACACAGACACACACACACACCTCTCGTACACAAACATTCTCTCTTGTACAGACATACGTAATACACACATAATTCACACACACATAATTCATTAAATGTCACTCACAAATATTCTTTGATTAATCAAGGCTTGTTGGTCCCTCCTTCTTGGTTAGTTTCCTTCGTGTTTGAGAGAAAGAGAAAAAAGAGAGAGAGAGAGAGAGAGAGGGACGGAAGAGGAGTACACACAGTTGCCAGACACCACCAACCATACACCTCACTTTCCTATAGTCCATATTCTATAACAAACTATCTATCATTAGTGGAATTAAATAAACATCGAGGTCCTATGAACGTAAAGGTCAATCACACGCTGGATATCAACTAATAATCACCTCTATATTACCACCGCAGAGATAAATAGAATAAAATAAAGTAAATATTGCTATGTTTGGTAATAATATCATAGAAGGAGGGAGGGAGGGGTTGACGAAATGCCTTAACCCCGATATAACCACAACTAACATTTTTAATAGTATTGTTATTATTATTATTATTATTAACTTATTGACGATATTGTATTGCAGTAGATTTATTTATGAGATTGCAAAGTAATGGGCGTTTTTAATTCATTGAAGATAACTGTAAATATTAGAAATTATACAAGAAATATTTGTGTTGGTTGTTGTATCGGGGTTAAAGATTCTAACAGTGTTGCCACATCTACAAAATGTCAACAATAACCAAAACACATAAATAATAACAATAAATTAACACCTGTACACACCAAAACATTAATTAAAATACATATATAAACAATATCATATGTAATCTAACTCGTATTAAGATTACGTTATGTTATTATTATTATATTTATTAAAACAATGGCACATGTGTTAAATTGGAGCGACATGATTCCTTCAAAATACGTCAGGAAACAATATTTAGATGGTAAATATAATAATGGTGGTCTGTTGCTTGGAATAGTTTGGAGGATATCGGTTGTTCCTTATTGTTATTTACCACACATATACATACATACACCCTCTCTCTCTCTCTCTCTCTCACACACTCTCTCCCTCTCTCTCACACACACACACACACCCTCCCTCTCTCTCTCCCACACACACACACACCCTCCCTCCCTCCCTCTCTCTATCTCACACACACACACCCTCCCTCTCTCTCTCTCACACACACACTCTCTCTCACTCTCTCTCACACACACACACACACACACACACACCCTCCCTCTCTCTCTCTCTCTCTCACACACACCCTCCCTCCCTCTCTCTCACACACACCCTCCCTCCCTCTCTCTCTCTCTCTCTCACACACACTCTCTCTCTCTCTCTTTCACATTAAATTCTTGCCGTCTCTCTAGTTATTACCTTCCTTTAAATTTTGAGAGAGAGAGAGAGAGAGAGAAAGGAAGGGATAGAAGTAATATGACAGAGAGTGAGAGAGAGGGATAGATAGAAGTAATTTGACAGAGTGAGAGAGAGGGATAGATAGAAGTAATTTGACAGAGAGAGAGAGAGAGAAAGGGAGGGATAGAAGTAATTTGACAGAGGGAGAGAAAAGTAATTTGACACACACACACACACACAGACAGACAGATACACAGTACTTCACTTAAATAAATATATTCCCGTTACTACCCATATATATTACTAAGTTCGGGTCCAAAGGGGCGACAAAAACATTTAAAAATATACACACAGAAAGAGAGAAAAAGAAAGAAAGAAAGAAAGAGAATTATAAATAAAATGATGAAAGATGAGATGCTTAAGAGAAAAAAATGAGAGAGAGAGAGAGAGAGAGAGAGAGAGAGGAGAATGCATGTATGTTCTCTCTCGCTCTCTTTCCGTCCCTCCCTCTCGCTCTCTTTCTTTCTTTCTCCGTCCCTCCCTCCCTCCTCTTGCTCTTTTTTTCTCTCTTTGGTCCCTCCATGGGTCGGACCTCCCCCACCACACTACATAATGGACCCGCCCAGACAGCCAACACAAACCATAATAATAGTCAACAAACCTAGCATTATTTATCTATTTACAATCCTCAGAGTGAAGGCCTCGATGTCTATAGATGCAAAAAATCACCGTACATCCTCCTATGGTCACCAAATCCACGTAGAAGTTATAATTTCTTAGTTATTTCCAAATTAAATGGACACACAGTCGCTCACGAGTCTGGAGGGCAACTGAGACTTTTGCCGGGAGAATGGGGAGATATTGCCTTCCAGACTCCCCATCCCCAACACCTCACACGTGATTGGTCGGTTTGTAATGATGCCAGCCAATGGGAAGCCACGGATAACTCAGAGGACCACGGTTGACCAATCACAGCCTAGGTTACCTGTGACGTCACATTTTGGGCGGGAACTTTATGGACTTTAGAATGAATATTACATAGGGCCATTCCTAAAACATTTACACATTATTTACACATTTACAAACCCTACACATGTACAACACATATATACAATTATTATATAGGTATATGTAGTTATATTAGTAATCATAATGCACTGATAAGGTTGTTTTGTGTTTATTTAAGGGGTATATTTTGAGGTACTTGTCCTAGAATCTAAGTGTTGGCGGGGAAATGGACCAATCACAAGACACAAGACACACCAGATATATCCACCAATCACAACACACAACACACAGCGCAAGACACACACGAACACACAACACATTTTAATTGGATAGAAGAAAGAAAGAAAGAGATAAAATAATAATAATAATAATAATAATAATAATAATAATAATAATAATAATAGTAATAATAATAATAATAATAATAGTAATAATAATAATAATAATAATAATAGTAATATTACTAATAGTAATAATAATAATAATAAACATATATATTTTTTTATGATTAAATGAATAGACTAACAAATCATTAACAACAATAACAATAACAAAAACAAACATTGACCTCACTTTAACACACCCCTCCCCTGTCTGTGTGTGTGTGTGTGTGTGTGTTTCCTACATCTGTGTGTGTGTGTGTGTGTATTGTGTGTTTCCTACATCTGTGTGTGTGTGTGTGTGTGTGTGTGAGTGTTTCCTACATCTGTGTGTGTGTGTGTGTGTGTGTGTGTGTGTTATGGTCTACACTTCCTCATAAACACACATACAAACAGACTTAAACTAATAATAAGAGACTTTACAAACTAATAAATTATACAAACAGACTTAAAATAATAATAACAAGAGTCTTTTCAAACTAATAAATTATACAAACTATAATTATAAAAAAAACAGACTTAAAATAATAACAACAAGAGTCTTTTGTAACTATATAATTCCCGTGTACTATATATATACCAACAGATTCAGCCAAACCACATGTTATTAATATTAAGTGGGTGTGGGAATAGGGGACAGGCTTGGGGGGGTTTGGGGGGTGCAGGAGTATATAGTTATATATAGGTATAGCAGTTTGAAGATATTTATTAGTTTGTAATTTCATCTACATGGGACCAGAAGTGAAGTGAAGTGAAGTGAAGTGAAGTGAAGTGAGTCCTACAGTGACCAAAACACGTGTGTAGAAATTGACCTGAAAATTCAGACCCCTTGATTTTCGACCTAATGCTCAAATGGCGAGTTTTAGGAATACGGCCATCACTCAAGTGCCACCAGAAGCAGAAATGAACATAGCAGGTTATATATATATATATATATATATATATATATATATATATATATATATATATATATATATATATATATATATAACATAGCAGGTTACAGAAAAACTCTCATCAAAATCAGATCTCTACAACCGAAATTATTGCCGTTTTATCAATTTTCAGTTTTTTTTATAATTTTGACCTTGATTTTTACTTTTGACCTTGAAAAACAATACGTGACCTAGAAATGTTGATGCCTATAATGCCTATATACCTATATATACCTGTGGTGAAAATTTCAGCAAAATCGGACAAGAATTGCGACCTGTAGACCGTGAAGCTACAGACATACACACAAACACACAAGATCACTGAGCAACATCCACAGTGGTTTGTTTTGGTTTGTAAGCTCGCAAACGAAAGAATGTTTGTTGTGTAAATGCCTTATGGGTGAATTATTTAATGAATTTGGTGAGTAATCTATACAGTGATGATTATTATCTAACCTTTTGCAAAATAATGACGTCTTAAAATTTTGGTTGGTTGGGGAGCTAACAAACCAATACCACTGTGGAATAGACAAGTAATAATTATCAACAATTCTCATTTTTACACTGGCATTGTGTATGTGAAATAGTGTGTGTATATGTATGTATGTACTGTATATGTATTATGTATACTGTACTGTATGTATGTATGTGTAATGAATGTATGTACTGTATGTATTATGTATGTACTGTATGTATGTATGTATGTACTGTATAAAATTATATATTATGTATACTGTACTGTATGTATGTATGTACTGTATGTATTATGTATGTACTGTATGTATGTGAAATAGTGTGTGTGTATATATGTATGAATGTAATTATAAAAGTATAAAATATGAGTTAACTTTCTACAACACTTAATCTATTTATCTATTTATTGTTACTATAATCACAAATTTATATTATGTACTATATTATTTGGACTTTACATAAAATAAGTTACAATTTTCTATTATAAAATACTAGTGTTTATTATTATTATTATTATTATAATAATCATCCACATATGGGTAATTGGGTATCTCAAACAATTTACTGTCTAATGTTTTCACGTTCACATAATTATAATGTTATTGTATTGATTGAGTTAGGTTAGGATAGGTTAGGTTAGGTTAGGTCCTGGTTGGGTTAGGTTAGGATAGGTTAGGTTAGGTTAGGTCCTGGTTGGGTTAGGTTAGGTCCTGGTTGGGTTAGGTTAGGTTAAGTTAGGTCCTGGTTAGGTTAGGTTAGGTTAGGTAAGGTAAGGTTAGGTTAGGTCCTGGTTGGGTTAGGTTAGGTTAAGTTAGGTCCTGGTTGGGTTAGGTTAGGTTAGATTATAGGTAAGGTTAGGTTAGGTTAGGTCCTGGTTGGGTTAGGTTAGGTTAGGTTGTACAGTTGCCAAAAAAGGTATTGCGACAAATCTTGATAGAACTTTAACCCTAGTAATATCCACAATTATATAAGCATATACAGTATAACAGAAGTGAATTATACGTACATGTATTGGCAAAAAAAGATGCAAACTCCTATGACATCGTGAAATAAAATTATGGGAGATTTCAAATAAACACAAAATATATTGTTTTGGTACTCACCAATTAGTACTTTATCATTTCTCCTTTCATTTTTAATAACCTCTTGCAGACGTCTAGGCATAGGGAGGGAGGGTTGCCATATTTGAGCAATCTAAAAAGATATATATACGGTCTTTTTCTAGTATAATTTCCAGTCCATTATACTCTGAAAACAGAAAAAAACACTGATTGTAAGCAGCAGCCATAGTATTCACTCTAACTATTGTTACTGTACGTGGAAATAATGGCTACAAACCCACAAAATATGCATTCACAATCGGATTTCACACACCTTACTTGCCTCGTATCACGGAGATTCAAAACTGATGTTGTTGTTTGTTGTGAACTGAGCTGGAGTTACGACGAAAACTGAACACGTTCTGTTCGGAAGTTTTGTTGCCGCCTCTGTCCTCGAATCCTCAATTCTTCGCCTCTCTCTTGATGCATTTATATCATTTATATCATAATGTCTCCCCAAATCAATCTAAGAAATTATGAAACTTGAAAATCCGGACTTTTGGCGATTTTTCAAAAATCCGCCCGGACAGTCATTTGAAGTCTAAAAAGGAGGACATATCCGGGTAAATCCGGACGTATGGCAACCCCTGGCCCACTGTGAGGCAGCAATAGGTTGTTAGGATACTGACCTCTGCCAAACGTAAGGTGAAAAATAGGTTTAAAAGATACTAAGGTTGTTTATATTGTTAACTTCAGTTGTGACACATTTTCCCTTCCATGTTGGTGGTAGTTAGTATCTTTGTTTGCCGATATTGTACTGTATGTATGTATGTGTGTGTGTATGTATGTGTGTGTGTGTGTGTGTGTGTGTCGTGGCAATATATTTGAAGGACTCATTTACCTCCAATTAATATTCTGTCAGTTAATTATCCTTCGGTAATAAATACTTATAATCCCTACAAACAGCTATGATGGATACTAATATATTTAATGTTGCATCAATAGTTGTCGCAATATCTTTTTTGGCAACTGTACATGCTGGTTGTAGATTGTTTATATGAATCCCAGACCTTAATCACTATCAAATTAATAATATTTCACCACACACACACACACACACACACCATAATAGTCTCACCATAAAATTCTACACTATATTCATTTTCTTATACGGACTTGGAGATATACATGTATGGATAACTCATACAAATTATTTAACAAATGTTTTATAATAATTAGGATGTTATTGTTTTTAGTACCCACATCTTACCTACCTACCTACCTACCTACCACCCACATCTTACCTACCTACCTACCTACCACCCACATCTTACCAACCTACCTAACTACCACCCACATCTTACCTACCTACCTACCTACCACCCACATCTTACCTACCTACCTACCTACCACCCACATCTTACCAACCTACCTACCTACCACCCACATCTTACCTACCTACCTACCTACCACCCACATCTTACCTACCTACCTACCTACCTCCTACCACCCACATCTTACCTACCTACCTATCTACCACCCACATCTTACCTACCTACCTACCTACCACCCACATCTTACCAACCTACCTACCTACCACCCACATCTTACCTACCTACCTACCTACCACCCACATCTTACCTACCTACCTACCTACCACCCACATCTTACCTACCTACCTACCTACCACCCACATCTTACCTACCTACCTAACTACCACCTACATCTTACCTACCTACCTAACTACCACCCACATCTTACCTACCTACCACCTACATCTTACCTACTTACCTACCTACCACCCACATCTTACCTACCTACCTACCTACCACCCACATCTTACCTACCTACCACCCACATCTTACCTACCTACCTAACTACCACCCACATCTTACCTACCTACCTACCTACCACTCACATCTTACCTACCTACCACCTACATCTTACCTACCTACCTACCTACCACCCACATCTTACCTACCTACCACCCATGTATGCATTTATCATGATGTCACACAGGGTAGTGAAGATACCGGGTAGTGAAGATGTCCCATTTTATCACCGGTTATTTTTTGAGCGTTTTTGAAAGTTGGAATTTTGATTAAAGATACATTGATTGATTGATTGATAGACCTAATTATTAAGTGAATAGGCCCTATATATTTATTATTAGTTCCAGTTTATCTATAAAATTATATGGTGTAATATTTTGTAATAACCACTATACTAACTTAACTAAAATGACAGAGCAACAATTACAACAACAAGAAGTTTTGAAATAGTTTAAAGTTTTGATTTTGGGAGAGAGTGGTGTTGGTAAGTCGAGTTTATTGTTACGTCTCACAGATGGACAATACGACGAAGAGAAACATTCCACCATCGGGTTTGACTATAAGGTAAAAACGATGACTGTGGCTGGTAGGACCGTATAGCTAACCCTGTGGGACACCGCTGGGTAGGAAAGATTTCGTTCCCTCACGCACAGTTTCTACCGAGGTGCCAACGCGGCGATTCTAGTCTACGATATTACCAACAGAACATCCTTTTTCAAGTTAAAAGACTGGGTGAGGGAGTTAGAATGTTACACTAACCCTAATGAAGACTGTGTTAAAATGATTGTGGGTAATAAAAACGATTTGAAAGACATTAGTCAAGTGAATAAGGATGATGTACTGACTTACGCTCGTCGCCAGGCTATGTTGTACACTGTAACCTCTGCCAAAACGAATGAAGGTGTACAATGTGCCTTCCAGGAACTTGTACTCAAGATTATACAAACGCCAAGCTTGTGGGAACAGGAGGAGGAAGAGGAGGAGCCATTCAACGTAGCCGAAACTCGTGAAAATGAAGAGTTGTCATGTTTTAACTACACATGTCCCCTGTTCTGATAAAACTATGGATACCTACAGTGAGGGTAAATAGTACAGCTATAGTGATACTTAAGATATAAAATAATAAAGTTGTACGTTTGCAAGTTTGTTTTGTATTGTGTATATTATGCTTCCCCTGTATATTATTATATGAGGGTTGATTGATTGATGGATATTAGGGTTGTCAACATGGAGGTCCTATAGCGCCAGAAAAAGATGATAGAGAGGTGTGACAGCAAGGAAAGAGAGAGAGAGAGAGAGGTGTGGCAGCAAGGAAAGAGAGAGAGAGAGAGAGAGAGGTGTGACAGCAAGGAAAGAGAGAGAGAGAGAGAGAGAGAGGTGTGACAGCAAGCAGGAAGGAAATAAAAAGAAAAGAGGGACAGTTGAAGAGCTGAAAGATGGGAACTATTTAGTCTGGTCTCTCACTGGCGACCTTCCTAGAATGGGAAACCCTCTCTCCCAGAAATCGGGGCAGAGCAGGAGCCGGAGCCCCCTCTATTATATGATGGTGTATAGTAAAGATATACAGTTGGCCATACATGAAGCTATACTCTGTTTAAAACTTGTGTTCCATTTTCCTCTATCTATCTGTCTCTATTTCCAAACTTTCAAAAAATCACAAAAAATATTCCATGTTCAATCCGTGATAAAATGTTTCATCTGCACTATCCGGTGTGGCAACATTATAATTGTTAACATCTTCACTATTAAGTGGAAGAGACATTGCCCTTTATATTTAGCAGAGATAAGTATTAACATCTTCACTACCTGGTGTAACATCTGAGCGTAGCGAGCAGCGCCGCAGGCAAAGCCGTGGTGGGCGAAGCCCAGTGCTTGTGTGTGTAAATATGAGTGAGCGTGTGTGTGTGTACATATGAGTGAGTGAGCGTGTGTGTGCATGTGTGTGTGTAAAATTTCTCTCATAGCCCAATAGCCTGTAGCCAAAAGTTGATTCTGTTTGTGTCCAGCAGTACGAGACATAATGGGGGTCTGTCCGTAACTCCGAGGAGGTGAGGTTCACCAGGTCTCCCCCTCATGTCCCACAAATGCTAAGCTTCACGTTCATCCCCATAAGTCCTCACCAAGACGGGTAGTTTATTATTGAGAACGAATCGACCCTCCTTGTGATGCTTGAAGTAATGTTGGAGATGGGCTTGGTTCAGAGGCTTACGTCTCCTGTAATGTCCCTTTCTTCTTTGCCATGTAAATTGGTGCCAGTCTAACTTGGGCACTTCCCACAGTCGCCAGGAGAAGCTGTTTTGTTTACTGTTATAAGGATCGTGTATTAATCCTGATTCCCCAACCCAGGAGAAGCTCTTTTGTTTACTATTATAAGGATCGTGTATCAATGCTGATTCACCAACCATATTATCATCTCCTTCTGGTGCTCTTTGTCCTCTGTCTCTTTTCCCTATCGTGTTGTTTCTGCGTGGACGAGAGAGGCGATTTATAGACAAGTCACTGGAAAACTGCACCCACCACCAACCATAAATCACAGTCAAGAGCATCACAAAGTTCAAGGCAGTCACAGCCACACAGTTTGTCAATAAGTTCCCCTCGAGACTGCCAGTTTTGTATGCATGTATAATCTCCCTCACCGTCGCTGGTAGAGTTAACAGGGAACCTAAGAGTCGCCCTGATATAGATACAGATGAAGAAGAAGACGACAGAGAAGAAGAAGGAGGAGGAGAAGGAGACACGAGACTAGATAAACCAGGAAAACAAGACAATGAACTATGTATCGAACCGTGTATCGAACTCCTCCAGGGGTTTTGTCGTTGATATTCCCGACTCTGTACTTCGTGTAAGATAGTATTTAAGGAATCCTATGTGTTATAACTCAACAACACCAACGCCAACACAAACCAACACGTGTTCATTGCAAACCTCATCCTCCTCCCATAATGAAATTTTTATATTATATTATTATTATTTTATTTTATCACCAAAATCAACACCGATGAAGTCAAAGTGAGATTATTATATTTTATTTTATTTTACATTCACTCAAACATAATAATGATTTTTTTATATTATATTATTATTATTATTATTATTTTATTTTATCACCAAAATCAACACCGATGAAGTCAAAGCGAGATTATTGAATTTGATTTGATTTTACATTATTGTATTTGAAACTTATAATTACAAAATGACATTACGAGATTTATTAACCGAGGCACACAAAAGTTGATATTATTAAGTGTATAAAACGTGTATATTTCTCGAGTCCATGAATACTGTGTGTGTGTCGGTGAAGAGGGTGTATATTTCCTTCTGTTATACATGCTTATAGTCCCTACAAATAGTTGTGGATATGTATTACAGAAGGATATGTATATTTCCTTCTGTTATACATGTTTATAAGTATGTATTACAGAAGGATATGTATATTTCCTTCTGTTATACATGTTTATAAGTATGTATTACAGAAGGATATGTATATTTCCTTCTGTTATACATACTTATAATCCCTACAAATAGTTGTGGATATTACTAGGGTTAAAGTTCTATCCAGATTTGTCGCAATACCTTTTTTGGCAACTGTACATACATTAAATTAAAGTATTTTGTTTCCTCCAAAGTCTCTCTCTCTCTCTCTCTCTCTCTCTCTCTCTCTCTCTCTCTCTCTCTCTCTCTCTCTCTCTCTCTCTCTCTCATTTAACCTTTAAAGGGAATTAAGATTAAATTTGTATCTCTCACACGTATGTATGTATGTATGTGTGTGAATAGTAACACGTGTCAACTACTGTGTATGTATGTATGTATGTCTGTATAGAATCAACACTTGTATAATTTTTAGTAGTGAATCATCCTACACACACACACACACACACACACACACATGTACTGTATTTAACTCTGATTATAAACCTTACCTGAATCAATAATAATGTAAATGTATGTGTGTGTGTGTGTGTGTGTGTGTGTGTGTGTGTGTGTGTGTAAATATGAGTGTGTGTGTGTGTGTGTGTGTGTGTAAATATGAATGTGTGTGTGTGTGTGTAAGTATGAGTGAGTGTGTGTATATATATATATGTATGTATGTATTTATATGTGTATGTGTGTGTGTGTGTGTGTGTGTGTTATTTCCCATTTAATCTTAACACCAATAAACATAAATAAATAAACAGATTAAAAAATAAATAAATAAATAAAAAATAAACAGATAAACAAAAAATAAAAATAAATAAATAAACATATAAAAAATAAATCAATGAATAAAAAAAAAAAAAAAAAAAATCGAATGCCAAAATCACGAAAAAAAAATATATATATATCCATTGAATACACACACACACACACACACACACACACACACACACACACACACTGAATACATTAATAAATACATGTGTAACACTCCTTTATACACACACACACACACACACACACACACACACACACACACACACACACACACATGCGTACTGAATACATTAAATAAATAAATATATATATAACCTTATTTAAAAATCTACGTGGTTGGTTGGGATTGGCTGTATGTATGTATGTATGTATGTATGTATGTATGTATAGGATGTATACTGTATATATATAAACTCCTGCCCTGATCTTTTCTAGTTAATATACTTTCAGACACCGATTAAGGCACATCAAATTAATACACTCTAAGGTATTTAATTATTATATATATAGACACAGACATACACACACACAGACACAGATAAAACCTAATCAAATTAATACACTCTAAGGTATTTAATTATTATATATATAGACACAGACATACACACACACACACAGATAAAACCTAATCAAATTAATACACTCTAAGGTATTTAATTATTATATATATAGACACAGACATACACACACACACACAGATAAAACCTAATCAAACCCATACACACTCTATAAGGTATTTAATTATTATATATATAGACACAGACATACACACACACACACAGATAAAACCTAATCAAATTAATACACACTATAAGGTATTTAATTATTATATATATAGACACAGACATACACACACACACACAGATAAAACCTAATCAAATTAATACACTCTAAGGTATTTAATTATTATATATATAGACACAGACATACACACACACACACAGATAAAACCTAATCAAATTAATACACTCTAAGGTATTTAATTATTATATATATAGACACAATTAAAGGCAAATCAAACCCACACACACACAGACACACAAAACCTAATCAAATTAATACACTCTAAGGTATTTAATTATTATATATATAGACACAATTAAAGGCATATCAAATTAATACACTCTAAGATATTTAATTATTATATATAGTTACAATTAAAAGCAAGTTATTAATTTTTAAGATGGAAAGAACAAAAATAATAGTGTTCTGTTGTTGCTTGGAATAGTTTGGAGGATTCAGTTGCTCCATATGATGATTATATATATATATACTTGATTAATGAAGCCTATGTCCAGTGTCGGATCATATAAAAAAAAAAAAAAAAAAAAAAAAAACGTAAAATTATAAAAAAAAAAAAAACATAAAAAAAAAAAAAAAATTATATCCTCCTTAATTCATTCTACAGATAAGCCAAACAGAATGAAGTTAGCCCCATGTGTCGTGTTGGTGTTGTTGTTGTTGGGGATGGTGAAGGCAAACCCATGGATGTATTGCACTGATGAGATTAACCAGAAACAAATTACGACTGAGATTAATTTTCTTGGTAAGCATACTAACTAACTAACTAACTAACTAACTAAACAAATTACTATACTGAGATTAATTTCCTTGGTATGCATACTAACTATACTCTGTTCAAAATTTGTGTTCCATTTTCCTCTCTCTATCTGTCTCTATTTCTATCTATATCTTTCTATCTGTCTCTATTTCTATCTATATCTTTCTATCTGTCTCTATTTCTATCTATATCTTTCTATCTATCTCTATCTGTCTCTATTTCTATCTATATCTTTCTATCTCTCTCTATCTGTCTCTATTTCTATCTATCTCTATCTGTCTCTATTTCTATCTATATCTTTCTATCTCTCTCTATCTGTCTCTATTTCTATCTATATCTTTCTATCTATCTCTATCTGTCTCTATTTCTATCTATCTCTTATCTGTCTATCTCTATCTGTCTCTATTTCTATCTATATCTTTCTATCTATATCTATTTCTATCTATATCTTTCTATTTATCTCTATCTGTCTCTATTTCTATCTATATCTTTATATCTATATCTATTTCTATCTATATCTTTCTATCCATCTCTATCTGTCTCTATTTCTATCTATATCTTTATATCTATATCTATTTCTATCTATATCTTTCTATCTATCTCTATCTGTCTCTATTTCTATCTATATCTATTTCTATCTATATCTATTTCTATCTATATCTTTCTATTTATCTCTATCTGTCTCTATTTCTATCTATCTCTTATCTATCTATCTATCTATCTATCTATTTATATCTATCTAAGCATAAGAGGCCAGCGGAACACAAGTTTTGAACAGAGTATAACTAAACTATTATAAACTATTATAATTTACCACTAACTATATTATAACTTGTTCCTGTATTCTCAAACTCTCTCTATATATATATTCTTAACTATCCATGAAGCATTAGACAAAATTATTAAAACTTGTTTATTTATCATCAAACTCTACTTTTAACAACCAATCAATCAATCACTAACTATTATAACTTATTCATTTATCATCAAACTCTACTTTTAACAACCAATCAATCAATCACTAACTATTATATCTTATTCATTTATCATCAAACTCTACTTTTAACAACCAATCAATCAATCACTAACTATTATATCTCGTTCCTTCTTTACTACACACACATATACATACATACATCTTACTACACACACACACACACATACATACAGCCAGTACGGTATGCAGAAAGGCCTCATGTACAGACAACGTGGAAGGATGTATGAACTTAGCTACCCTCACTACATACATGGGGACCAACATACTACAGGGAATACAGCAAGAGTTAGCAGCCCTCAAAGAATTAGTGACAGATTGCAGTAGCAAGTATTGGTTTTCAGACATACTCGCCTCAAGTTTCCCCCAACCTCCTACGTCTGAGGAAGGTTAGTTAAATAGTTAGTTAGTTAGTTAGTTAGTTGGTTAGTTAGTTAGATAGTTAGATAGATAGGAAGGTTAGTTAGTTAGTTAGATAGTTAGTTAGTTAGATAGATAGGAAGGTTAGTTAGTTAGTTAGTTAGTTAGTTAGATAGGAAGGTTAGTTAGTTAGTTAGTTAGATAGTTAGTTAGTTAGTTAGTTAGTTAGATAGATAGGAAGGTTAGTTAGTTAGTTAGTTAGTTAGTTAGTTAGTTAGTTAGTTAGATAGTTAGTTAGTTAGTTAGATAGTTAGTTAGTTAGTTAGATAGATAGGAAGGTTAGTTAGTTAGTTAGATAGTTAGTTAGTTAGATAGATAGGAAGGTTAGTTAGTTAGTTAGTTAGTGACTGTATTATATAACATGTAAATTGAATAATGTTGAATAATGTTTAATAATATTTAATAATAATGTTTACTAAATTAATAATGTTTACTAAATTAATAATGTTTACTACTAATGTTTACTAATGTATGTATGTATGTGTGTTCTTGGTATATAAATAAACAGATGTGGTTGAGATGTTTAATAATAATATTTACTAATAATATTTACTAATGTATGTATGTACTAATGTATGTATTTACTAATGTATTTACTAATGTATGTATTTACTAATGTATGTATGTACTAATGTATGTATTTACTAATGTATTTACTAATGTATGTATTTACTAATGTATGTATGTACTAATGTATGTATTTACTAATGTATTTACTAATGTATGTATTTACTAATGTATGTGTGTTCTTGGTACATAAAAAATTACAGATGTAGCTGAGTTTTGTAGTGTATCTTTGTATGATACGTGGAGTACAGTGGCCTCCAGTTTCGACCCTATCATGATAATTACTACCTGTATGTTGAACCAGAGAGGAAAGGTACGTGTGTGTGTGTCTGTGTGTGTGTGTGTGTGTGTGTAGGGGAAGATTGTGTGTATGTGTGTGTGTGTGTGTTGGAGAAAGGTAAGGTATGTGTGTGTGTGTGTTTGTGTGTGTGTAGGGAAAGATTGTGTGTATGTGTGTGTGTGTCTGTGTGTGTGTGTGTGTGTGTGTAGGGGAAGATTGTGTGTGTGTGTCTGTGTGTCTGTGTGTGTGTGTGTGTGTGTAGGGGAAGATTGTGTGTATGTGTCTGTGTGTCTGTTGGAGAAAGGTACGTGTGTGTGTGTCTGTTTGTCTGTGTGTCTGTGTGTCTGTGTGTGTGTGTTGGAGAAAGGTAAGGTATATGTGTGTGTGTCTGTTTGTGTGTGTGTTTGTGTCTGTGTGTTGGAGAAAGGTAAGGTATATATATGTATGTGTGTGTGTCTCTTTGTGTGTGTGTGTGTGTGTGTGTGTGTATGATTAAGTTTAAACTCTCTCTCACTAAATAATTCATGCTATATAAAATTAAATCATTCAACTCTTAACTATAAAAAAAAATAAAAATAAATAACTATGTATGTATGTATGTATGTGTGTACGTATGTATGTATGTATGTACAATTAAGGGGTGGGGGAGTAGGGGACAGGCTTAATTTCTACCCCCACAAGCCTGTCCCCCTATTCCCGCACCCCCCCACCCCTTACCTATATATATTTATTCGGTATTAATATTTTTCTTTCTCCTCCTTCTCTCTCTCTCTCTCTCTCTCTCTCTCTCTCTCTCTCTCTCTCTCTCTCTCTCTCTCTCTCTCTCTCTCTCTCTCCTTTTCTTACTCCTTCTTCACTCCTCTCTCACACACACACACACACACACACACACACACACACACACACACACAGATGGAGGCATTCGCAGCTTGTGTCAACGGCAGCTGAACATACCTATAGTGTGGTACGATGCATGGTGTGGTACGATGAAGCCACATAGACACACACACTACGTACACAGCCATCCATCGTATCAGCAGACCACAGCCATCGTATCAGCAGACCACATCCATCCATTCGTCGTATAAGCATCGTAAATACTAAGGATATATTAAAATTATAATTATGTTCTTAAAATATATCTTCTATACACATACACACACACACAACCATAAAGATATAATTAAATAACATATTATTAATTAACCTATTTTGATACACCACCAATTAATTATAAATGTAATAGATGGATAATTATTTTTAACCCTATATAAATTATTAAACTGAGAATTAAACATATATAAATCATCTAGTATTTATTTTCTTGCTATTTTTCTTTTGATTGAATGAATATGGATGGATAATTTAACCCTATATAATTAAACTTAGAAACATATATTTATCATCAGCTAGTATTTATTTTCAAACATATATATATAAAAAAATTGGTGGTATCAATTTTCTTGCTATTTTTATTTTTATTGGATGGATAATTATTTTAACCTTAATAAAATTGAGAAACATATATATGAATCATTTGGTGGTATTTATTTTCTTGCTATTTTTCTTTTTATTGTATGGATAATTTAACCTTAATAAAATTGAGAAACATATAATAATAATAATAATAAATATATGAATCATTTGGTGGTATTTATTTTCTTGCTATTTTTCTTTTTATTGTATGGATAATTTAACCTTAATAAAATTGAGAAACATATAATAATAATAATAATAAATATATGAATCATTTGGTGGTATTTATTGTCTTGCTATTTTTCTTTGGATTGTATGGATATTAATTGTTGGAATAAAATTACTACTAACATTTAATTACATGCATTTAATTAATACCTAGGAATTAATTAACATGAGAGGAATTGATGGGAGGCTAGTCTGTTCAAAATTTGTGTTCTATTTTCCTCTATCTATCTGTCTCTATTTCTATCTATATCTTTCTATCTATATCTATCTATCTCTCTCTATCTGTCTCTATTTTTATCTATATTTTTATATCTATATCTTTCTATCTCTCTCTCTCTATCTGTCTCTATTTCTATCTATATCTTTATATCTATATCTTTCTATCTATCTCTCTCTATCTGTCTCTATTTCTATCTATATCTTTCTATCTATATCTATTTCTATCTATATCTTTCTATCTCTCTCTCTCTATCTGTCTCTATTTCTATCTATATCTATTTCTATCTATCTCTATCTGTCTGTCTTTATTTCTGTCTATCTATCTATCTATCTATCTATTTCTACCTATCTAAGCATAAGAGGCTACTTAAAAATACATACAACGAAGAAACTACAACTGTGAGGCTACATACATTAAAAGTCAGTAGTAGTTTAGGTTATATAGGCTACGGTAGTAAAGTGATGGTCTAATATACTGTAACCTGGTGAATAAAAGCGAGCTATTTGAGTTAATTTTATGAACCAAAATTGCACAACAACACCAACAGCTATAGTTTCGGATCATTTTTCGAAGCCATCTCATTGGAAGGTGTTGCAGTACAATATTAGACCATGACTGTACACGGTGGGTCTTGTCTTGTACAGTCGGCGGTATAAGTCCTGTCGCCACACCAGCTGCTTCACTGAGACACGCTTTGTTCATGGAGTCGAGAAATACACACGTTTTTCTACACCTAATATATAATCTCGAGTCTATGAACATCGCGTGCCTCGGTGAAGCAAGTGTGTTTGTTAGTGTGTGTGTGTGTGTGTGTGTGTTGTTCATTTCCCCACCCAGTACACCTATAGAGGCTGAGTTGGAACGTAGCTGGTGTGTGTGTGTGTGTGTGTGTGTTGTTCATTTCCCCACCCAGTACACCTATAGAGGCTGAGTTGGAACGTAGCTGGTGTGTGTGTATGTGTGTGTCGTTTGTGGGAGTAGGGGACAAGCATGGGGGGGTGCGGGAATAAGGGGACAGGTTTGGGGTGGGTAGAGAGCCTGTCCCCTATTCCCGCACCCCCTAATAAGCCCCCCTCTAAGCCTGTCCCCCTACTCCCAACCCCCCCCCCAAAAAAAAAAACCGTCGTTTTTTAATAATTCGTTTTTTTTTTTTTTATATATATATATTTTTATATATATATATATATATATATATATTTTTATGTATATATTATATATATATATATATATATATATATATATATATATATATATATATATATATATATATATATATATATATATATATATATATATATATATATATATATATATATATATATATATATATATATATATATATATGCAGTAACTTCAAATACACCATGAAGCAAATAGATGCAAAACAACCACTGGAGAAAGGAAACAGGAACAGTGAGTACTTTCGTTTAATACATCTTCAGACAGAGTCAATACAAGGGTGGCAAGTCAGAGTATATATACACACAGGCAAAGGGGGAGGAGCATCTGGCCCGAACTCACCTCACCTCACCTCACCTCACCTGTCCATCTTAGTCAGGTGGAAACCTTTTCATTACTAAATCTGTTAATATTTTGTCACACCTAAAATGTCCATAGCTCATGTTTACATTTTTATCATATGTACCAGAAATTATACAAGACTCAATAACATTTCTTTCATAAAAGCATTTTGTTTTAGCTATAACCTTACTTTGGACCCAACTGATATGATGATCCTTAGTTGCTTTATGCTGAAATAAACCACTACTCTGTTGACCTACTTTCACGCTATATTTATGCTGTGATACTCTTGTTTTTAAGTCTTTTCCAGACTGTCCTATATAAAAATTGTCACAATCACGGCAAGGAATTTTATAAATTACTCCTGATTCACTTTCTGGACTGGAGATTTCTGAACAGTATTGCCATATTTAAAAACTAATTGTACATTAAGTTTCTTTAACACATGAATACAATCCAGAAAGTTTTCATGATATGGAAGAACAAGCACTTTAACTTGCTGTTGTTGATTTGTCCTTTCATCTTTTCCTGAGTAATAGCGTTTCTTGGCTTTATTATGACATTCATTGAGAACAGTCAATGGATATTTTAACTTTTGTCCAATTTCTATTGTATTTGATTCAATGTATTCAATGTATTTGAGGGCATATAGGATTTCAGACCTGGAGTTCTTAGATAATGAGTTAAAGACAATTTTAGAAATTGTGATGATTATTTGAGTTAATTGAACAAAAACGATAATACTGAAAGTACACAAACGCCACAGAGTTAAAGACGTGTTACCAGTTTACCACCCACACACTATTATTATTATTAGGGAAGTGGCCAGTAAGAAGTATTTTCCTGATGTGTTACCACCTACTATTATATAGGCCTATACACATTCAGGAAGTGGACCTCTCTCTCTCTATCTCTCTCGTATACAGGAAGCAGCTGAAGAAAGAAGGAAGAGGAGGTAGCGGAAGTATTGATTATATTATACCTAGAGAAATAATATTAATGCAATGTGTAAACTGTTATTGATAACTCATATACCCTTATAGTGGGAGCGAATTTGGTTATAAACATGCTAAATATCAGTTGTGACCAATGTATGAACTTTAAAACGTAGAAATATAAATCCGTAACAAAGATAAATGTGTGAGCAGTAAATGGCAAGGAGGAAACATGACGGGAAACATGTCTATAGCTCATCTTGCACTCGGGTATGGAAACTATTTTACTTATTAAACATGATTGATGCATTATTTCACTAAAACTACGAATGCAAATCAGGTAGTGTATATTTAAACATCTATATACTCTTTCATATCAATGTAAAATAGTCAAATAAAAGGATAAATATTGAGATAAGAGATAGAGACGGGGCTAAATTACCAAAACAAAGAAGCAGCTGATGATGGCGGCCAATAACTAAGAAGGAAGGAAGGGAAGAAAGTGACCCTGACCATTCATTATTACTTACACTGTCAAGGTTGTTCCTCCCTCTACTACCACCACCACCAACAACACAAATACTTCCTGTGTGTGTGTGTGTGTGTGTGTGTGTGTGTGTGTGTTTACTGAGGAGAAGGAGAAGATATCAGTGTTGGTAATATACAGGTGAGATACACACGTCATCTCAAAATATATTTACTTATAATATATCATGCCTGGTAAGTTACTCATTTGGGGGAATAACACCTTTATTTATTTATTATTATTGTGTTCCAATAATGTGAAGATGTTATATATATATACAGGAAATAACTTAAGACATATCCAATATTATTTACGTACAATACATCATGCCTGGTAAGTTAACGGAATATTTTTACAAGTTGCCACAACTCGATTTCAAAAATGTTACTATTAGCAGTGTTTATATTTCACTATTACAAACCACTTTTCTATATACCATTTCTTCTGCAAATGTTGCATAACAGTAGTTACCTCTTATAGTTAGGTCCCTGTAGTCTGCCCAGGTTAAATCCCGGTAGTCTGCCCCAGTCCAGATTAGGTTAGGTTAGGTCCCGGTAGTGTGTCCCAGTCCAGATTAGGTTAGGTTAGGTCAGGTCAGGTGAGGTCTGACTAATTTCTACTGTATATTTTTTGAACAGAGTATAGCTTGATTATGTCATCACTAAAACAGTCATTTTATTGCAGCCATGGAGGAGGAGGAAGTTTTGGTGAGTGTGTCGCCAGCCAAAACCTACAACAACACACCTCACACATTCAACAACTGTCTCCCTACACGCTGGAAGAGGAAAGCTTCAACCGAGTGTAAGGAAGGAACTCATTCACGGGGTATATTTTTGATGCAGCCTTTGTGTATTTTTAAGGAGGTATGGGAGTAGGGGACAGGCTTGGGGGGTGCGGGAGTAGGGGACAGGCTTGGGGGTGTGTGGGAGTAGGGAGATAGGCTTGGGGGGGTGCGGGAGTAGGGAACAGGCTTGGGGGGTTTTGGGGGGTGCAGGAGTAGGGAACAGGCTTGGGGGGTGCGGGAGTAGGGGGACAGGCTTGGGGAGTGCGGGAGTAGGTAGATAGGCTTGGGGGGTGCAGGAGTAGGGAGATAGGCTTGGGGGGATGCGGGAGTAGGGGACAGGCTTGGGGGGTGCGGGAGTAGGGGGATAGGCTTGGGGGGTGCGGGAGTAGGGAGATAGGCTTGGGGGGTTTTGGGGGCATGCGGGAGTAGGGAGACTTCTCCGACTGATAGACTGGGGCTTTAACCACTATGCTACTCAGAACTCAACTAAGTTTTTGTTATGTATGAAAATGATATGATTATGATACATATTTGTTTCAGTGTCTGGCTTACCACTTCACAACCTCACCCATCTCCTGAAAGACTTGGAAACAATTGTACAAGGTAATCCATCTGTTTTTTTATTCTTGTATTGATTAGTTAATTTTTATTTAACCTTAATACTTTCTTAAACTACGCTACTATAAGAGTTAATCATTACTGGAAGATCTGACATTATCATTGTATTGCCAAGAAAGGTAAAGATTCAATACATCTTTTTCAATAACACAGAAACATAAAAATAAAGAAAAAAAGCATAAGGTCTGTTTTCCCAGTTCTTGACTCTCCAGCCCATTTTTAATACCATTTAATTTTTTTACAATTACTACATTTTTTTTAAAGTTTGTTCCGCTCATCCACCACCTCAATGTATTACCAAACAAGTATTTTTCTATTTTGTGTCTAAAATAGGATATCCCGGTACAGACGTGAAAAGTGCAAGTGATTGTATGAGAAAATGACAAGTGTTGGCAGGATTATACTATTTCTCAGTTCCCTTTTCACCTCCATACTCACACTTCTACCCTTCATAATCCTTCCCAATGATCCTGTCTACCCTTCATTGCTCTCTCCCTAATTTCTCCTTCCATACTTCCATGTTTACACAGAACTGTCCCCAGGTACTTAAACTCCTTCACTTCCTCCATCCTCACACCCCTCAGAATTATCTCACACTTTGTCCCAGTTGGTACTTCCACTCTGTAAGGTGTAGCAAAGTCAATCACTTCAGTTTCTGTTCTTTCAAATACCATCACTTTACTTTTACTAACATTCATCTTCAGTTTCCTTCGTTTACACACAAAATGATAGCCATCTATAATATCAAGATAATGTTCTTCCCAACAGATGCTTCACGTGAGTTGGTAACACTGTTACAGGAGCGCCAGGGATTACAGGAGGAAGTGGATATCCGTTCCATAACCATCGAACAGCTCCTCAAATTTGCAGAGAAAAAACAATTGCAGATGGGTGAGCCATTTGCCATCCAGATGAGTGTGGTTCATAGCCACTGTAGCCACGGTCAACAAACTGAGAGTAGCCTTGGCTAGCAGCGACCTGGACTGGTGGCGACCAGGACAAGTGCTGGTCTGGGTTGGTGGTGGCCCAGGTTAGCAGCTGTGTGGTGTGCTGGCAGTCTAGGTAAACAATGGATGGGAACTCACATGACACAATTGGGTGGTTTGGTTGATGATGGCTTTGATTCTGATGTGTGGTTAGATGATGATGATGATGATGATGATATACATGAAGCCGGGGGACGGTAGTACTCACGGTTGTAATCTTTGTGTGTTGTAAACACCATGTAGCTTTATTTATAGTAGTTTATTTTAGTCAATCCAGTAGTATACTCTTTTTTGTATTAGTAGTTGATACAAAGGCTTTTATTTTTATTTAATGAAGTACAGTATGCCGTTCCCCGAAAATTACAGCAGATATTTAAAAAGTTGGGAAAAGTTACCATTAATTTAATTAATGAATTGTATAAAATTTATGAAGATAGGTTGTTGGCTGCTTAAGTTTGCATCTGAAATGGATGAAATTCATTAGCTAAGGTTAAGAACCATGACATATCATGACTTATGTATTTCCTTACTGCTTACTGTCACACCTCTCTATCACCTTTTTCTGGCGCTATAGGACCTCCATGTTGCCAAGCCTAATATCCATCAATCAAATCATGACTTATGTAGCTGCTATGGAAACCAGAGACCTTGAACTCTATAAATTGTGATAGTTTATATTGTAAGTTGTTCCTGTTTCAAGGTTTCTCATACATTTCCATTCCTTAAAGAGAGACTTTCACACATAAAGAGTAGAATCAAGAGACACTTCTTTAGAGACACTTGACACTTAATGACCCTGTGATTGTGTATGATAATTGGAGACTTCTGATTCCTCCTAACAACACTATGAAACAAGCTCTTTAAATATAGGTTGGTGTTTCATGGCAATATTTGAAGGACTCGTTTACCTCCAATTTTCTGACTACATCACAGGGTCCCTTAACTCTAAACAGTGTGTGAAGATTGTATGTAAACAGACTTTTAACAGTTATTTCAAGATCATTTCCAGTCGTCCATGTTTGGTGAAGTGACGGGAAATTTCATACACATTGAAAGTTTGTCACACATCTAACACACTTTTTGAACTCATATGATGCACCTGTAGTGACTCATAGTGACTCATAGTGACTCATAGCAACTCATAGTGACTCATAGTGACTCAAATAGTGACTCATAGTGACTCATAGTGACTCATAGCGACTCATAGTGACTCATAGCAACTCAGTGACTCATAGCAACTCAAATAGTGACTCATAGCAACTCAAATAGTGACTCATAGCAACTCAAATAGTGACTCATAGCAACTCAAATAGTGACTCATAGCAACTCAAATAGTGACTCATAGCAACTCAAATAGTGACTCATAGCAACTCAAATAGTGACTCATAGCAACTCAAATAGTGACTCATAGCAACTCATAGTGACTCATACCGACTCATAGTGACTCATACTGACTCATACTGACTCATAGTGACTCATACTGACTCATAGCGATTCATTGCGACTCTTAATATTCTAATACTTATGTTGACTCAGGGTGTCACACAACCGTTACGAGTTGACTGTAACTTAAGAGTGACTGTATGACTGTATTAGGAATCTACAAGTGTTACTGTCTGTTACCTGGAGTTGCCATTGAAACTCACTAATAACAATGAATATTTATCATTACAAATCCATGGACACACACACACACACACACACACACACACACACACACACACACACACACACACACACACACACACACACACACACACACACACACACACACACACACACACACACACACACACACACACACACACACACACACATAATTTATAGATTTTTCCAACTTTTTCACAGCTATGCGACAAGTAGGAATATCTTGTTAAACTCTTGACTTTACTCTTTCATGTGTAATATTCCCTTAATTAAGTACAGTATTAGCATTGTAGGCATTCGCAAGGCTTACTTTTACTTGAATTACATGTAGTGAAATCCTTGTTTACATGTATTCTTGATATACAGGATATTCATATATTGTAATGTACAGCCGGCGGCATAAATTTGCGTCCATTCCATGTCTTTAATAATGTTAATATGACCAGATAGTTGCATTCTGAACCAGTTTTTATTTCAACAACCACTACATACGTAATTTACCACATGTGAACTATATCTGTCATCTCTGCATTTAAATTGTATCATAACATCACTTAAGGGGGAAGTCTTGTGTTGGTAAATCTGGAGCAACTGAATCCTCCAAACTATTCCAAGCAACAGAACACCATTATTTTTTTCCCTCTGGTCTTGTTTCCTAGGATACTTTGGAGGAATCAAGGCACTCCAATGTATCAAAAAAGTATTACCACCTTAAGCCAATACATATGCAGGTAGAAATGAAGCTAACTTATGCTGTCGACTGTACAGTATTAATATTGTATTGCCATGTGCTTGATTATATTCTTGCACCATCTCAAGGCCTGCTGCTCATTCCCTCATACTTGGGCATAATTATAATAAACTTAACATTAGTTACAATGGTGTGTCAGTGATGTGGTGAATGGTGTGTGTTGTTTATTGGTGTGTTGATTTGGGAAGTGTGTTGTGATGTACCGGTGTTTATTTGTGTGTTTATTTGTGTGTTGATTTGGGAAGTGTGTTGTGATGTACTGGTGTTTGCATTTCATACCTGATTTTTTATTACACTCGGAGAAAGTGTAATGTACAAAAATATACTTTTCTGGTGTACGGTACATGGACCGTAATTACTCGATTGTAAGCTGCCACTCTATGTAAACCTAAAGACCAGTTATGATCTTGTATTGTATTCTATAAAAAGGAAAACATGTAAAAGCTTATGAAAAGTTGAGAACACACACACACACACACATGCCTTCAATGTACCTTTCAATTTCTCATATACACTCTCCTCTTTTTTTATTACAGGTTAGGTTAGTGAAGGGTTGTCGCATAAAGTGAATTTGGCATAAAGTAAATTGTACATTTCCATAAGAAATAATGGTACTTTAACTTGAAAATGGAGCCTCCTTGTTCATGTTATTTTAAGAGTTTGTGTAAATTGCATTTATTTAATTTTTTTCATGATACGCACTATTTCATATTCGCATAATTTAAACTCGTATAAAAAGAGAGGAGAGTGTACTGTATGTCTGGTGTGGCACAAAAACATCCTGTTAACTCTATATAATGCTGTTGTTGTTGATGATTCCAAAATGAAGTACAGTAGACTTCAGACTTATAAAGCTTAGGCAAAATAACTTGTATGACAAAAAAAAAATTGAGGCTACACATTTCTATCCAAAATTTAGTGTGTCTGTACAAATTGAAATTTTTTTTATATTCAAGTGTGAGCCACAACCTAACTACCGGTAATACAGGTTTTGTATTTGAAGAAAGTGCTGCTTATAATCGGGTAAATACGGTATTTATGTATTTTATTATTTATATTAATTTTATGTATTTTTGTTGAATATCTCGCATGAAATTTCACTTAAGTGAGGTTCTTTTTATTCCCGCACCCCCCAAACTCCCCCCAAGCCTGTCCCCTACTCCCATTCCCCCCAAGCCTGTCCCCTACTCCCATTCCCCCCAAGCCTGTCCCCTACTCCCACTCCCACTTAACTTTATTATTCATGACCATACTGTATTGAATTCTGTTGTTGTTTTTGCAGGTTGTGTGTTTGGTAAAGGAATATTTGATGAAGATTGTTGTTGGGGTTTTGTTTCTCCAATGTTGTTATTATTATTATTGGTCGCCTTTCAGAAAATGAATATTATGTGTATCTTTGTCTATGCCTTGTACAGTTGCCAAAAAAGGTACTGCAACAACTATTGATACAACATTAAATATATTAATGTCCATAGTTGTTTGTAGGGATTATTAGTATGTATTACAGAAGGATATGTATATTTCCTTCTGTTATACATGCTTATAGTCCCTACAAATAGTTGTGGATATGTATTACTAAAGGATATGTATATTTCCTTCTGTTATACATGCTTATAATATATAGTCCCTACAAATAGTTGTGGATATTACTAGGGTTAAAGTTCTATCAAGATTTGTCGCCATACCTTTTTTGTCAATTGTACAGTAGCGTGTTGTAGTAAGTCTCTTCTCTATTAAACTCCACTTGTGCCATAATAACTTGAGTTACTTGGCAATACTGGTAGACACTGTATTGAAATGAAAGCATAGGAATTGATTGTAGTGAAGATTGTTTTCAGGTGAGGTGCTTAGGGTGTGTGGGAGTAGGGGACAGGCTTGAGGGGGTGCGGGAAGTAGGGGGACAAGCTTGGGGGGGTGCGGGTAGTAGGGGGACAGGCTTGGGGGTGGGGGAATAGGGGGACAGGCTTTTCTACCCACCCCTATCCTGTCCCCCTATCCCCTATTATTCAGACAGATAATTTTTTGAGTAAGAGGAAGCTGGAAAGTAAAGTAAAGGCCAGTATTGTCATTTTAATGTGGATTTAGTTAACAGTTCCATCTCATTATATTGTACACACAGTTTCACTAATCCACAACCTATTCCTATATTGTACAGTTGGCTCCACTCCCGCGTTTCCCCCCTGTCGTTGCCAATGTTGGACTAGTCAGAAATTCCAATCCCGATTCACAAGTTAAAATATTGGAAACATTCATATCTTTCACTCTAAGGATATGAATATTTCGAATTTTTTAACTTGTGGATCGGGATTCGAATTTCTGACTGGCCCAACAGAGGAGAAACGTGGGAGTGGAGCCAACTGTACCTTCCTTAGTATGCACAGAGTGGCATATAATCCATAATAATGTGATTGACGATTGACGTGACTTGTCTACTATACTCTGTTCAAAACTTGTGTTCCATTTTCCTCTATCTATCTGTCTCTATTTCTATCTATATCTTTATATCTATATCTATTTCTATATATATCTTTCTATCTACCTCTATCTGTCTCTATTTCTATCTATCTCTTATCTGTCTATCTATCTATCTATCTATTTCTATCTATCTAAGCATAAGAGGCCAGCGGAACTCAAGTTTTGAACAGACTATTGTTTTTACTTAATGCTGCACCATTGGAAGTTTGTGGCTTTAATTAATTCTCAATTTATCTTAATGGCAAGATCTTGTTATGCACGGTTTCATGACGGAAACAAACACCTTTTTAATGACCCTGTGCTCAGGTACGATAATTGGAGGCTTCTGATTCCTCCTGACCATGCCAGGAAACAAGCTCCTTCCATATAGGTGTGTGTGTTTCGTGGCAATATTTGAAGGACTCGTTTATCTCCAATTTTCTGACTACAACACAGTGTCCCTTAAAGTGTATAATGAGGGGTTTATTGTACACATTACTGATGCTACCTTGTACTCAAAGGAAATAACAACATGTACTTCAGTAAATACTCTCTCTATCATTAATTTTCATCATCATTATCAAGGCCCCATTTCCTTTTTTCAAGGTGTGTAAGACTCCAGGCCCAGGAAGAAAAGATTAAAGAGAGAGACAGACAGACAGAAACAAAATACTCAATTATTTAAATGGGCCACACTCATTATTCAACCTCTTTTAAGGCAACAAATTTCAATTTATAACTTGTGGTGAATTTTATCAACACCCAATTTGGGCTCTTTTGGTAGCACAAAAAAATGTTTGAGAATTCTATAAAATTATACATTTTACATTATGCTAATGTGTGGGGTACGAACAAGGCCTAGCTAACAACAACAACACTAGTACCTTGTAATGAGTGTAAATAAATGTAAAGAAAACGGGATTGTATTTATAATTTCCTAGGAGTCTCAGATTTTGTATTTCTGTATTTTTCTAAACATGAACCGGGGTTACTAAATGAAGGGTTGCGTGTGATCGCCAGCGGATTTAACAGGGGAACAGTGTTGGCCGAGTTAGATGTAAAATCTTCCCCGCGATAATTACTGATACATCGTACGTCTGTACTTTAAGATGTTATTATGAAACGTGCACCATTGAAATTGTAACAGGCACTTTTGGAAATAGAAAATTGTAAAAAAAAAAAAAAAAAAAAAAAAAAAAAAAAAGGGAAATAGTCGCCATATTTAGTCGGTCTCAAATTATATAGAAGGGCCCGACTGAAAGAACATTATTTCTCTAGCAGAAATAATAGCAAAAACCCACAAGATCAAGATAAAAACAAATATATATATTGGTGTATGAGGTGCAAAATAAAGATTTAAGATATAAGGTGCCGTTGTAAAGGCAATATTTCCCATCAACCATTGAAATTGTAACAAGCATTTTTGGGAATAAAAAATTGTAAAGTAAAAAGGGAAATAGATTAAGATAAAAAAAAGCATATATACTGTATATAAGTTAATAAGGTGCCGTTGTAAAGTCAATATTTCCCATCAACAACATAACCATCAGCATCAACAACAAGACAACAACAACAACAATGGCTGTGTGTTATTGTCAGTAACTCGTTGGTGTGTTTATTTTTCTATTTTACGACATTTAAAAGAAATCAGGGTTGTTTGTGTGTCAATTAATGTGTCAAAGAGATAAATAGACATCTCGTAAATAGATAAATAACAAATAAATAGATAAATAACTCGAATAAAGTAGATAAATAACTAAAATAAATACACAGACATCTCGTACGTAAATAACCATCTCGTAAATAGATAAATAACTCAAATAAATAGATAAATAACTCAAATAAAGTAGATAAATAACAGTAAAATAGATAAATAAACATCTCGTAAATCAATAAACACCTCAAATAGATAAATAACTCAAATAAATAGATAAATAAATAGATAAATAGGGAATAATGGCTTTCTGTGTACAAATTCGTCAACAATTACAAGCTTTAGTTTCGTCTGGAGGCTCACATAAAGACCATGATAAGTAAGTACCGTAAGTAGGTCTAATTTAGTAAGTAAGTAGTCTAAGTTAAGTAAGTAAGTAGGTCTAAGTTAAGTAAGTAAGTAGATCTAAGATAAGTAAGTAAGTAGGTCTAAGTTAAGTAAGTATGTAGGTCTAAGTTAAGTAAGTAAGTAGGTCTAAGTTAAGTAAGTAAGTAGGTCTAAGTTAAGTAAGTAAGTAGATCTAAGATAGTAAGTAAGTAGGTCTAAGTTAAGTAAGTAAGTAGGTCTAAGTTAAGTAAGTAAGTAGATCTAAGATAGTAAGTAAGTAGGTCTAAGTTTAGTAAGTAAGTAGGTCTAATTTAGTAAGTAAGTAGGTCTAAGTTAAATAAGTAAGTAGGTCTAAGTTAAGTAAGTAAGTAGGTCTAAGTTAAGTAAGTACGTCTAAGTTAAGTTATTAAAAAGGAATAGATGAAGTAAATTTACAGAATAATGGAATATTTCACATCAATCAAGATTTAAATTTAGCACACTTAACTTTTATATATATAAATTGTTATTGTTGAAGTTCCTCAAGTTATTAGTTATATTTTTACTGTATTCCATAATGGTAATAATAATAATAATGATAATTTTAGATACCGAGCTGTACTGGACACCATTCTGAAAGTTGGTAATGAAGCTGACATGGCAGACGGACTTCAGGCGTTTATTGAAGCCAGTAAGTACAGTAATGTTGAAAATTTATACACTCCTCTCTTTTTATGCGAGTTTGAAATAGTGCGTATCATGAAAAAAATTAAATAAATGCAATTTACACGAACTCTTAAAATAACAGGAACAAGGAGACTCCATTTTCAAGTTAATTAAAGTACCATTATTTCTTATGGAAATGTACAAGCCTGTCCCCTTACTCCCACACCCCCCCAAAACCCCCAAGCCTGTCCCCTATTCCCACACCCCCCAAGCCTGTCCCCTATTCCCACCCCTCCTTAATAATCACGTTATATTATGTACCCTTCTTATTATTTCAGTTGTAAGGGAGAATGTGAGTTTGGTGATATCAAGGCAGTTGTTGTCGGACGTTTCCACACAACTTACATCAATGAAGGATAATGTTGCCAAAACTGTGGCTCATTTTACACTGGACAAGGTAAAGGACTTAAATAATTATACACTTTCACTAATTATAAAAAGAGTTACTATAATGATGTCAAATTAGGACTTAAATAATTATACACTGTCAAATTAGGACTTAAATAATTATACACTTTCACTAATTATAAAAAGAGTTACTATAATGATGTCAAATTAGGACTTAAATAATTATACACTGTCAAATTAGGACTTAAATAATTATACACTTTCACTAATTATAAAAAGAGTTACTATAATGATGTCAAATTAGGACTTAAATAATTATACACTTTCACTAATTATAAAAAGAGTTACTATAATGATGTCAAATTAGGACTTAAATAATTATACACTTAAATAATTATACACTTTCACTAATTATAAAAAGAGTTACTATATAAATGATGTCAAATTATGGTGAAATTTGACCTTGATAAAGTATAATGGTTATTTTTATATAAATAATGAATTATTGTATATTTAGTTGCACTTCTGAAATCAAAACATTAAACATTATTTACACTTACCCTTAATTAAACACTTGGTTTATATGCTGTTCCTCTATCTGTTATATCTAATGTAATATCTTTTTCATTCCCTAGGCCTTGAAATATGGGAAGTGTGGTCTTGATAATAAAAAAATATAGCTGTATGTTGACTGGTAATATATATCAAACTTCTCCCATCAGGTTCAGCCACGAATAATCGGAAAAAAATATAGCTGTATGTTGACTGGTAATATAAATCAAACTTCTCCCATCAGGTTCAGCCACGAGTTATCAGTTTTGAGGAACAGGTGGCCAGCATCAGACAACACCTGGCTGATATCTATGAGCGAGAGTCAGCTTGGAGGGAGGCTGCTGCCGTCCTTACTGGTATACCACTGGAAACGGGACAGAAGTATGTTGTTGTTTGTTTGTTTGTTGTTGTTGTTGATGATAATTTCTCTGTTGTCTATAAATGCTACTATACTCTGTTCAAAACTTGTGTTCCATTTTCCTCTATCTATCTGTCTCTATTTCTATTTATATCTATATCTATTTCTATCTATATCTTTCTATCTGTCTCTATTTCTATCTATATCTTTATATCTATATCTATTTCTATCTATATCTTTCTATCTATATATATTTCTATCTATATCTTTCTATCTATATCTATTTCTATCTATATCTTTCTATCTATCTCTATCTGTCTCTATTTCTATCTATATCTTTATATCTATATCTATTTCTATCTATATCTTTCTATCTATCTCTATCTGTCTCTATTTCTATCTATATCTTTATATCTATATCTATTTCTATCTATATCTTTCTATCTATCTCTATCTGTCTCTATTTCTATCTATATCTTTATATCTATATCTATTTCTATCTATATCTTTCTATCTATCTCTATCTGTCTCTATTTCTATCTATATCTTTATATCTATATCTATAAAAAAAAATATTGGTGATGCGTGACTGTTATTGTTATTGCAGTCGTTTATATTGGTGATGATTGACTGTTATTGTTATTGCAGTCGTTTATATTGGTGATGATTGACTGTTATTGTTTTCCAGGCAGTACAGTGTGGACTATAAATTGGAGACCTACCTCAAGATTGCCCGTCTTTACCTTGAAGATGATGACCCGGTGCAAGGAGAAGCTTACATCAACAGAGCCAGTATCCTTCAGGTACAAAGTTATCTAATAGTCCTGAGTTAAATAGCAAGTTTTGAATATGTTACAAAGTTATCTAATAGTCTTGAGTTAAATAGCAAGTTTTGAATATGTTACAAAGTTATCTAATAGTCCTGAGTTAAATAGCAAGTTTTGAATATGTTACAAAGTTATCTAATAGTCTTGAGTTAAATAGCAAGTTTTGAATATGTTACAAAGTTATCTAATAGTCCTGAGTTAAATAGCAAGTTTTGAATATGATACAAAGTTATCTAATAGTCCTGAGTTAAATAGCAAGTTTTGAATATGTTACAAAGTTATCTAATAGTCCTGAGTTAAATAGCAAGTTTTGAATATGATACAAAGTTATCTAATAGTCCTGAGTTAAATAGCAAGTTTTGAATATGATACAAAGTTATCTAATAGTCCTGAGTTAAATAGCAAGTTTTGAATATGATACAAAGTTA